>CAUYRH010115660.1:0-19189 GCA_963574655.1 Perodicticus potto | reverse complement strand
CTCAAAGTAGTTTTGATTTGCATTTCTCTGATGATTAAGGATGGTGAGCATTTTTTCATGTGTCTGTAGGCCGTGCGCCTGTCTTCTTTAGAGAAGCTTCTCTTCAAGTCCTTTGCCCACCCTGAGATGGGATCACTTGTTCTTTTCTTGCTAATATGTTTGAGTTCTCTGTGGATTCTGTGGATTATTAAACCTTTTTCGGAGGCATAACCTGCAAATATTTTCTCCCATTCTGAGGACGGTCTGCCTGCTATACTTACTATGTTCTTGGCTGTGCAGAAGCTTTTTAGTTTGATCAGGTCCCAGTAGTGTATTTTTGATACTGCTTCAATCGCCTGGGGAGTCCTCATCATGAAATATTCACCCAAGCCGATTCCTTCAAGAGTTTTCCCTGCACTTTCTTCTAGTATTTTTATAGTTTCATGGAGACTTTACCTCTTTCATGTTTACATGGATGGAGCTGGAACATATTCTTCTTAGCAAAGTATTTCAAGAATGGAAGAAAAAGTATCCAATGTACTCATCCCTACTACGAAACCAATTTGTAGTTTTTATATGAAAGCTATAACTCCACTATCGCCCAAGAAGAAGGCAAAAGAGGAGAGGGAGGAGAGGGGAGAGTGGAGGGAGGGTAATTGGCAGGACCACACCTACGGTGCATGTTACAAGGGTACATGTTAAATTTACTAAGTGTAGAGCATAAATGTCTTAACACAATTACTAAGAAAATGCGGTGAAGGCTATGTTAACCAGTTTGATGAAAATATTTCAAATGGCATATAAAACAAGCACATTGTACCCCATGATTGCATCAATGTACACAGCTATGATTTAATAATAAAAAAAAAGAGTAGCTTCTTCTGATTCCTTCTTCTGCCATTCTGATCCCAAAGCTACTTTTATTTACATTAACATAATGAAAAATGCAATCATTGCTTAGGCTTTTTATCACTTATATCTGATTCCTAAGTATCACAACAATAATGATGCATATCCTTAGATATTAGTTTTGGGGAAAGATTCTTTTTTTGTTATACAGCACTCTATTCCCATATGATCATTTATATACTTTGTTACTCAAACAAAACCCCCGTTCCAGCAAAAAAAAAAAAAAAGAAAATTAAGGAGGAACACTTTTATCAATCTGGTTAAAATCTCATTAGGGATGATTCATGGGATTGCCTAGCATCAAAGCACTTTGATTTTACAATATTAGGTGCCATTTGGTGATAGGAGGAAAGTTCTCATTCATCTGCTTAAAGATTTTCCACCATTATCGCAAATGTTTATGTGGATTCCCCAGAAACATGTTGGAATTAAAAACAACAATCAACTCCTTTTCAATTAGTGCCATATCATTTACAGAGCTTTTCTTTGGGAGGCTTTATTATTCAATACCATTTTAACCAATAACACAATGATTATCATGAATATTATTATCAGAAGTGTTTATTAAAAGCATTATCCTGGATTGTGGATAGGGTCTGTTGCTGTCAGAAAGAAATATTAAAGAGTGTCTTAATAACACAAAAGCATTTACATCATCTTCCATGTTGCTTTCCAAGACTTCCAGGAGTCATTTTCCTGGCATACAGGAGGAATTGAAGCTAGTGAATATGTTTTGATGGTAAGAACCACTACACTGTAATTCCCACTCTGCTTATGTACAGGCCACTGAGATGATAATCCTGTCTCAGTTTGCCATACGGAACCTTCCTGGTTTCCAATTGTGCGTGGGAATTGCTTTTAGGGAAGAATAAAGGCAGCATTGTTTTGGTGCCTACAGAGCGAATGGACTTCTGGATTGTTTCAAAAACACTGTTTTGCCACTTAATGCTGTGACTCAGAGATGTTCTTGGAGTACCTGCGCTGAAAACTGAGCGCGAGATCCCAATGAGCTTGTCGAAGTGGAACAGATGAGAAATGAGTGTTCTGTTTAATTGAGTTTTTTCATTAATCAAAAGTTACCACATCAGTAATTTTGTATTGCTTCTTTTTAATCATTAATTTTCAAACAATAAGAAAAATATACTTGGTATTAAAATGACAGTGAACATAACCAGGACCTGGTCTTAAACATCACCTCCGGAAAAAGCCTTCCCTGATGATTCTCTGTAAAGGCACATCCCACCCTCCTTCAAATCACTCTCTCTTCAGACACGTCCTGAGAGCACCAGGTGCATTTCTGCCATTACCTGCCAGAGAGTGAGCTCTGTGGGGAGCCGGAGACATGCCTACCTTGTTCCCTACAGTATTTCCTGCAGCTGGACCAGTTTCTGGAAGATAGTGTTAAATGGCTAATGAGATTGCAAGATGTATACGGAAAAAAGGCAAATTGTGATAGAAGAGCCTTGGATGTTGTTGACTCCTACCTTTATCAAATGTTAATTTTCCTAGCCTTGTAATTTCCTGAGAACCCTTAGGGCTGTGTTATAAGGTGTGGAGAAGAAGGAAGCCCCAGCGAGCCACCCTTCTGTTTTTACATGGGGACCATATGCAATCCCGTGTATCAGAAGTTTAGCCATTCAATGAAAAGATGCCTTTCCCCCATATCTTTATGATAGCCTCTTTTACCTTTCCAGGTAATCCCAAATAATTTCTGTTTAAGAACCTCATTTTGATTCTGATTTAGGGTGCACATTTTCTCCTGGAATTTCACTAAGTTTTGAAATTAGATCTTTTGACTTCTTACGGGCGTTTTGTTTTTTGCTTTTTTCAGCTATGCATTTGATCTTATTTTCTTAATCAATGCCATGATTTTATAATAGTCGTACCTTTTGCCAAAACTAAAAAATCAAACATTTTTTTCTCTCCCTGGTCATGTCCCTCCAGATTTTAACTATTACATAGTCATTCTACCTCAGCTATCCTCTGCATCACTTTTTATTGCCCATAGTCTAGTCTAATTTATTTCTTCTTCTTTGGTATGCTAAAATCACTTTTTCTATGAGACGATAACTTATTTAAAATACCCGCATTTTGCATTTTGTTCTGGTTAATTATTTTGCTGCAATATAGAAATCCCAAATCCTCCTTACCACTGAAGAGTCTAATTTTGCTTTTTCCTCACTTTGATTAAGCGTGTCCTTCCCGTCTTATTGCTAGTTAAAGGTCTATGTCTGTGGTCCCTAAAAGCAGACTACAGGGGACCCTGAGATACTTCCTGAGTCCATATCTCCACCAGACATTATCTGCAGGCTGAATAAGTAATGTCTTCCATATGGATGGAGCACACATTTTTTTTTTTTTTTGTTGAATCATAGCTGTGTACAATAATTCAATCATGGGGTACAATGTGCGGGCTTCACATACAATCGGAGATATTTTTCTCAACCTGATTGACGTAACATTCATGTGATTTTCTCATTTACTATGTGAAAACACATTTTTAATATGTAAGAAGACACTGAAGAGTGATAAAATTCAAACTAAGAGCATTATCAAGTTCATAGAAGGGTATTTATGTATATATTTTCTTAGAAGATAAATCAAAGTAGAAATACTAGCTTAAAAGGGTCTAATACATGTTCTAATGTTACAAAGGGCTAACGAGGATCCTCACATTCACCCAAAGACGATCTATGTTCCTTCCCTCTTCTAGTAAGATTTACACCGTGTGGCGTTGTCCCAACGCACAAAGCTAATCCAGTGTGTCCTCCCAGCCTTTCCTGCTTTAGAACGTATACATAGAAGTGTGCCAAATGGTTTTAAAAATTACAGCACCCATTTACCTCAATAATATTTGTGATTCATTTTGTTTATGCAGGAAAAGTATGTGTAGTGCTTACACCAACTGGTTCTCTTCACTTTTCACAGTCAAGCCTCCTCTGGGGAGAAATATAGACAACTTCCTTGCATCCCCACCGACTGGCTGAGCTCTCCTGGGGAGGAGAGTGTAGTTTGACATTTCCGTTTTAAAACAGTTCCCCGAGAGATTCAAATGCATAGCAAGTGGGACAACCAACTGGTTGTTGTGGCCCAGGCACTGTATTGCCGGCCTAGCCTCGCAAAAGTGAATGAATTACACTTAGGAACCACCTCCTCTAAGCACCAGGTCTTGTGGAAATCCCACAGCAACTTCTCTTCGGGTCCAGTCAGCTTATCACCAAATGCACTGTATTCTGAGATCCTGCAATAATTGCATAAAAATGGTTTACTTAATTGGGAAATGCCAGGCATAAGCATTTGACTCTTGGCCTTAAAAGCTCAGATACCAGACTGTCTGGCTCTCAACTGCATGCCTGGCAAACCCAGGGCACAATGCCTGGCACAAAGGTGTGAAGCAATAGAGGCTCGTGCTGAATGGGCAACTGAGTAAAAGAGCAATGTTTGGCTGTGAAGGAATTGTTTGCTAACTCTGAATTTTCAACTTCTTAGTTGTGAGGAAAAAAGCTGCCCAGAGGCAAAATTCCTGATTCACAGAAAATAATCACTCACAAACAAGGCAGGTCTTACTACATCTCCCAAGTCTATTCCATTTCAAGCATGTTATAGTCCTTACTGCTAAATATTTAAAATTGTTCTTAATTCCAAGTGGCATAAATTGGCTCTAGGCTTCTTCCTATGGTAGCACTTGGAGATTCATTCTCTCTCTATTATTGTTACCATTATACATCATTTATATATATATTTTTTCTTTTTTGGAAAGGCTAAGCAGACTTTGACTCTGCTACTTGCTTGCTGGATGACTTCGGGAGCTTTGGGGAAGTTTTGCAGCTTGCATTTCCTCATCTGTATTATGGAAATAACATTTACCATGTCCTGTTTTAGGAGAGAAAATCACATAGAAAACACACTTAGCATGATACACAGGACGTGCTGAATAAACAGAAGTTGTATCTAAATACACGCCAACATTCTCATTTTACAGATGAGGAAAATGTGACTGAGGATGTTTTGCCAATGTGTTCAAGGATGCTCAGCAGCCTAGGACTGGGTAGGTGCCTGGAGCAAGGCGGCAGAGATGAAGGCCCCAGGAGGGGTTACTTCGATTATAGGAAACATGGGACAATGGGAACAATAGTTCAGTGGCACAGATGTATACCTAACATGTATAAATCTATAACAGACTTCCTGAGGAGAAATGGGAGGCTGCCTGCTGATAAAAACAGTAGTAGAGGATAACTCTGATTGCTCCTTCCTTGAGGGCCTTTCCTGCGGGCTTTCAGATGGTTCCTAAATCTCTTAGCCTCCATTCTGTGCAGTGAGCCGTCCTAGAACCTCTACCCTTTCCTTGTATTTGTGTTCCTCTTGTTTCAGTCTCCTTTTCTTACCTGCTTTCTCCTCTCTCTTTCTGTGATGCAACTGAGAGCCAGGTGGTACCCTGGCACTGCTTGGCTAGTCTCAGCTCAAGGGAAGGATGAGACCGTCCTGGTCCCTGCACTGTGCCCTGTTTCCTTATGACTTGCAAGCTGTGTTTACACAGAGCTGGCTGTGTGTCCCTAGTTAGGAAGTCTCCCTTGAACATGTCTTTCCTGAGCTGATTCCCCTGATTTTGAGTGGATCAGAGTGTTTCCCTAACAAAGGACAGCAGGGTGTTTGCTGTAGCTGCTCTGCATTTTTCCTAGAATACCAGAAGGAGCAGGCATTGGTTTGGTTTTTGCCAGGCTCTCTTTGTCTAAACTGTCTCCTTTGGCTTGGCCTCTTGGCTTTAGTCTGTTAGAGTAGGGATGGAGGAAACTGTTTAGTTTATGAGCTTAAACCCAAATGCATTGCCTTGTGCATTTCCAGCACAGAGATTTACATAAATATTCCTGGGCCATCAGAGCTCTGGGAAGAGAGTTTCTGAGTTCCAGATGCAGGACGTGATGTGCAAATCCTAGGTGGGGATCACAGTTCACTAATCTGAGGGCCACCTAGAGAAAAGAAGTGATTCAGAATAATGACTCTGCAAACTGTAGACAAGAGGCCCAGAAACCACCATTTTTTTGGCACTGTTTACAATATGGGCAGAGAGCCACAGACACATTTTTGAGGTGAGGAGAACTGTGTTTTCTTTTTCATATGAATAAAAAAATGCTTTTAGCATATTCAGCATAAGCAATATTCATCTCTCAATTAGCATTAACAGCTAATCAGGGTGCAGCAGGGTGGCGGAGTTCTCCCCTTGAGCATCAGGCAGCTTGTTTTATTTTTTCAATGCCACTTACAGATTATTTGAAAAATCTCCTTCAGAGACCGGTGTGCGGGGAGCCACCTACCACCAGTCAGAATTTAAAATGATCCAAAATACAATATTAATGATTGATGCAGAAGCTCACAGTGTGGTGCTGGAGTTTAATTAGGTAAGCGCTGCAGCTGTTTTGGGTGGCGGCAACTTGATAGGACACAAAGCTGTTATGTGACTTCCCATCTCCGGGATATCTATTGAAGCGGAAACAGAAGCAAGCTAGTAGGAATTATCATGATGACATTTTTTGTGTGTGTGCTGAAATGATGGTGGGGGAGGGGAAAGCATTTTGAAATTAAAAAGGTAGATTCGGATTGCCTATTCATTTGTTGATGAACTTGACACTCATAAAAATCAGTGAGTGCCAGCCAAGTCAAGCATGTGTCAAGAACTCACATGTGTGGCTGTTATGGACCATGCCGCTTTGCACATACAAAATGCTCGTCTCAACTCCCATCCTTTGTCTTAGAAGCATCTCGTTACATAAGGCCCATGTCTTGCCCATGCAAACAAACGCCTGCAGTATGTGGTTCTGAAATGGCTTGCTCTCCCTGAAAACTCAAGAAGAATTTAAATTGGGATCCTTTCACTGAGTTCTACTTCACTGGGTCACAGGGAGTTGTCAATATTTGATCATCATAAGAGTCTGGAGCCTTCAGTGTGTCAAGCTGGAAGACTAGACCACAGTGGAGTCTCCGTCTACAGCGAAGCTTCAGCAGGTGTGCGTGACCTCTAGTCTTGAGCGCCAAGAGAGCAATTTATTGAAGTTCACTGTAAATTAAACGTACAAGACTTCCAGAATGTATCCATCCTGAATGAGGCTCAGCACTCTGCACCTTTAAAGTGATATTGTTAAATTGATCTTTAAAACATCCCTGTCCGATATAAAGGATACCTGTCTAGGTGTTAGTGTTGTAGCCATCTATCTATCTATGAAATAAATTTTCAATTGCTTATGGTCAATGATTACAAAATGTGAAATTCCGCATCAGTGCTAAATACATTACTTTGATTGTATAGGTGAAGCCTAATGAATCTTCTCCTGATTGTTATAAATCAATTTGTGCCTAGTCTTTTGTGAGGAGAGGAGAAATGAATTTTTGGGGAGGTGTGTCATTTCTCTTGGGTTGTTAAATTGTTATTCCTTGCACTGAGAAGGGAGTTACATGCCGGTCTCTCCCTTCCTGCTAAGGATGCTGGAAGGTGTAGAACTAGGGATTAGAACATTTGGAAAATTGAGTCCGGATTTGTCCATTTTCTAGCTATGTGATCCTTCTTGTTTGGCTTGTTAAACTTTGAACCTCTCCTCATTTCAAAATCAAAACAATAGTACCTGCCCTACCTGACAGATGATCCCATTTGATAGAACATGCCTTCAGCATCCTGAAGCTGAGAATTTCTAATTCTCAAATAAATTGTAATAAATTGATGTAATAAATGAATGGTTGTTTTCTGTGAGGCAGTTCTGTGCAATCCACGCCACTAAGAACAGGTAACTCTCTTTTGAATATTCCATTGAGCAAGGACAAAGGCGAAGTGTTTGGATTTTCAAGGCTTTTCCTACAGTAATACTCTGACTGGTGCCTGCCTCTGGGGAGAGGTGTGGAATGAGTGTAGGATTATTCACACAAAACAGAGATGTGGGAAATGAACATTTGTGCTGAATAAATGACAAGTCAAAATTTAGACCCAAGACTTCTGCTTCCAAGGTGAGTGTTGCCTCCTTTACACTGATAGTCTCTGCAGACATCACGGGAAATAAATGGAAATGGAGGGTGGGCTATGAAGATTAACTTTGGAATCGCAGAGTGCAGATGTCATCAGAGCAGGTAATCCATTAGAGACGATCAATAGGACCCCGTGAGGTGAGCTGCAGATCACAGTTTTGCATCTACATGAGAGTTGTGGATGTTAAAAAAGAGGACAGAACAGACTCCCTTTAGTTGCGTGCAATAATGATGGCTGATCATCTACAAGGGATGCTTTTATACTTGCTCCCTTGATAACATAATTGATAAACATATAATTCCTTCAGGTCACGTCTAACTGATGCTGATGGAACAGCTGGCAACGATAAAGAACAGGGCTATTGAAATGCTCCTTCCAGGTCTTGAAGGGTAAAGATGGCTTATAGTGCTTTAAACATTACCCTGTAACCTAAAGGCAATCAGTAAAAATTCCTGATGATGGGAAAGCCTGGTGGTATGCTGAGTGAAAAGTAGGTATGAAGATAAAGGGAATGGATGGAATGTAGGAAATACTACTACAAAGGCAATTCATAGGCAGTAAGCACAGAGCTTGAAACACGTAGAGAAGCACTTACCTTGCCAAATAATGGTAACTTTGCTGAATGATAACAGCAGTTACTTTTAACTGACTGGTGCTTATTCATCTTTTAATCTAGTGAATAGTTTTCCCCAGTTCTAACTTGGATTCTCTTTCCTCTCTCTGCATATCCCCTCCTTGGGATCCCATCTTATGAGGTTATATTTATAGGTGAGTAGCAATGGCCTGATTCAGACAATCTCCCCATATGCCTGAGCCACACACCCCTCTGAACACCCCACAGTACTGTCTAACTGCCCGTATTGTATTGTGTGGCTCAAGCTGTTGACCTGATTCAGCTGCCCTAAAGAGGATATAATGGGGGAAGGGCAGAGGGTCTATGGCCAAGGGATAAGGTGCCCCAACATTTAAAGGCTGTGGCCAGCAGGACTGAGTTGGCAGGTAAGATGAGGGCTGGAAACTATGTCAGTTGGATTGAGCAATATGAAGACCACTGGTGACCTCTGCAAGGACTGTTGTGGTAAACGAAGGGGGTGGTAACCAGATGTTTATGGATCAAAAAGTGAGTGGGAGTTGAGGAGAGCAAACAGAAAGTACACACAACTCTGCTGCCGGGAGTTATTTCAGAATCACTTTCATGTATTCCCTTGGAGTCACAGTGAAGACAAGCTGTGAAGGATTCCGTCCAGAAAGGCCTCCCATCCATCTGCAGCCAGTGTCTCTTCCAGAAATCGGTGTCTCTCCTGGGAACCAGCCCATCCTGTTGCCAGGCCCACCTGGTCTAGATTCCAGGAGCAGCTGGCTTCTTCCAGAGAGGCCCGAGTCCTCCCATCCATCAGAGACTTCAGGGTCCAGTTCTGTGGAAATTTCTGGGTCAGTTGTTTCCTGCATGATTTACCCACGTCTTTCGTCCAGATTGGTAAGAGACCCTCCAGTCACCAACCTGCTCCTGTGTCTGTGTGTTTTCTTCTCCCCAGACCCCTCCTGAACCTTTCCCCTGTGCTCCGCAGAACCTCTGCTTTGTGGCAAACAACTTCCTGTGCGTCCTTAACCTAGTTTCAAATCTGTCATCCACTTCTTTGCTCTGGCCCAAGTCTGTCCTCTCAGGTGGACACTCCCACTTGGGTTGGAGTCCCCCACGTTTTCAAAGTCATGTGCAGGCACTGTGTCTCCTGGTCACTCATGGTCACTCAGGGTCACTTCCCTTTTGTCAGGGAGACCCCAGACTCACTGTCAATCACTTTATCGCAGGGTGTATAACCCACCCCTGTCCTGGGCTCTGGTCTTCTTACTGCCTCAATGGACCAGGCACCTGGTGAGACCCACCAACCCCATCTACCCGCAGCCTGACCACTTCTTACTGCCTCTGCTCCCAGGCCACTAGAGTCCTTCACCAGGGCTGCTGGGTCTTGGAAATCAGCTTCCATTTCTGTTGTAGCCTGTGCACTCATCTAGAGGAATCTCTTAAAAATGCCACATTGCAGGGTGTGGTCGCTCACACCAGTAATTCTAGCACTTGGGAGGCTGAGGTGGGTAGATTGCCTGAGCTCACAGTTTCGAGACCCGCCCGAGTCAGAGTGAGACCTCGTCTTTAAAAAATAGCCGGATGTTGTGGCGGGTGCCTGTAGTCCCAGCTACTCAGGAGGCTCAGGCAAGAGAATTGTTTGAGCCCAGGATTTTCAGGTTGCTGTGAGCTGTGACACCAGGGCACTCTATCGAGGGTGACAAAGTGAGACTCTGTCTAAACAACAGCAACAACAAAAATGCCATACCATGTCACACTTTGTTTAGAACTCTGCAGGGGTATTTGATCACACCAAGACTGAACTCCAAAGCATTTCCATGCTCTGGGGTGGGTCCTGCCCATCCTCTGACCATCTCCCCCCAGGTCCAGCTTGGACTTGAGTCCCTGACCCAACCACACTTGTTCCTGCCCTCAGCTTCTGCTGGAGAGCTGCCCCCCAGGAGAGCTGCCCCCCCAGGAGAGTTGCCCTCCAGGAGAGCTGCCCCCCCCCCCAGGAGAGCTGCCCATCCCCCAGGAGAGCTGCCCTCAAGGAGAGCTGCCCCTGCAGGAGAGCTGCCCATCCCCCAGGAGAGCTGTCCCCCCAGGATAGCTGCCCATCCCCCAGGAGAGCTTCCCCCCCAGGAGAGCTGCCCCCCCAGGAGAGCTGCCCATCCCCCAGGAGAGCTGCTCCCCCAGGAGAGCTGCCCCTCCAGGTCCCATGCTTGTTGCTCTCTTCTCATTTCCCACTTAACTGTCAACTCCCTGCCAGGTCACTTTATCTGCAACAGTCCCTCCTCTCCCGGACCCCTCCCAGTCCTGACACTGCACGCTTGGGGACTGCAGCTGTCTTCCCTGTGTGTACCTAGTGTCTCTGTCCTCCCCAAAGCACCCAGAAGGCAGGGATGCGTCTACAATGCTCCCACCGAACACAGCCCAGTGCTGAATACTTGCAAAGGCCAGTTGGATGAGGAAAGGCAACAGCCACCTGGCTCACTCTCTTTCTGTCACCTTGTCTTAAAGCCATGAAGCAAGTTTTGTGGTGCCCCGACTTGTTGGAGCAGAGACATAAAATGGCAGGTCTTCTCCCAGAAGGGTTGCACCTCCAGAGGCGCCTGGCTCTGCCTCTTCTCTGTGTGACTCATAACTGTGTGGTCACTCCTAGGTCTTAAGGCAGGCACATTTCTGTCCTATGATTTAAAGGCCCCTGTGTCTCTGTTGAGGGAGGAGGAGAGTGTGGGGTTTCTCTCCTGGGTCTTCTCTCCCCACTATGGGACAGGGACAGGTGGATCTGTCATGTGCAGGTGGGAAAGGCAGCCAGTTCCTGTCCCCTTGCCCAAAGATGTCAGGGCTGTTGGGCTCGCAGTGCTTTGCTATTCTTCTGTAGACAGGGACCCCTCTCAGTAAGCCCAGTGTGAGGTGGCTGTCCCATCCTCGGAACTGAGGATGTGGGGCTTTCACGATTTTTAAACTCAGCTTTGGACTTTTGTTGCAATTCTGAGAAAAGCAGAAAAAACTTACTGAACCCCAATGTCATCCTTTCAACTCAAAGGTCAGGAACAAATCAGCCTCTAAAGCCGTGTAAGAAATACCTGCCCTGGCCTTGCCTTCTTGGCCTTCTGGGGTTCCCAACTCTCTCTGATCCTTCAAGACTTTCAGTACCCCCCTTTCCACCAGCCTATGGGACCTTCCCTTCTCTCTGCACCCTGCCTAGAGTGTAGGGGCGGTACCTCAACCCCCTTGGAGACCACCCCAATCACAGCAGTCTCCTCTCCACGCCATGCCATTCAGAGCACGTGGCTGCTGTCCGAGGTCCCGATTTCCTTGTTCATCCACCTGTTTCCTGGTCACCTTCACTGTGCTGTGCCCACAGTCCCTGCCTGTCTGTTCACCTGCATTCTCTAATCTTTCCATGAAGCTTGTCACATATTTGGCACCTAATAAATATTTTTTGGATGAGTGAAGACATTTCAAAAATTGTCTTGCTGATGCCTTCAGCACTCTTGCCCTCTCACTTCTTCCAGATCCACAGACCAAAAGGCCAACCTTGGTCAATCTGCATGCCTCCTTCCTGCTCCCACAGCTGCGTGTTGCAGAGAAAGCCCAGCAATGCCTGATGGTGGCTGCTGCCATGCCTGATCTTTGGCATCAGCTGAGGGAGGCTGCCCTCCCTTGCCACTTGCTCATCTCGCCCACTTGTCATGGTATTTATTTTAAGGCTTTTTCAACTTCCCTGGGTCCCTCAACCCACATGGGAAAACAGAAGACTTCAGATGGGAATGATCTCACAGTCCCTTCTCGCTCACACTCGCCCCTGATCATCCTCACCTTCCTCACTCATTTCAGTGTGTCCTGAACATCTTCCCTTCCCTTCTCCTGTGTGAGCACAGCTGTCCCTCCTCCAGGAGTCTCCCTCCTCCTTGGGGACCCCCCTCCATCAATCAGCCCTTCTCCTGTGGTTTCACCATCTTCTTCCTTGCTGATCTTTGCTACCAGTATTTAAGCAACACCAGATCTGTCTAGTATTGAAAAAATAAGCAAAACAACCCCCTAAACCTACCTCTCATGCATGTTTCTTTTAGGTTTTGTCATATCTCATTCATTTCATTTTTCTACACATTATTCATAGAATTCCTTCCCTTGTATTCATCATATTCATAGTACAGCCTTCCGCAGTCCTGTTCCACTCCCTATTTCTAGGTCCTTTTCATCTTCTGCTGATGGATCGTATTTGGTTTAGGTTACAGGAAGTGTGAGCCATTGCCCATTCTTTGGGGGTGGGAGAGGAAATGGCCTTCCATTTGTTTGCTCCAGCCCCAGGTTTTTCCTAAGACCTAAGGGTCTTAAAGTTTCAAATAAAGTCTTGAAGTCTCACAGAAACCGGCAAAGTCACCCTCATCTGCTTTGTCATCCTCACACCTTTTTGGCCAGTGTTATTCTTGACCGACTGGGCCTTTCTATTCTATCACATGCCCTCTGTCTTCTGTTTTCATCTGGAGCACTTGGTATGGTTTGGTACTCTAGAATGCCCCTTCCTTCTTCCATGGGAATAATCTTGACCTTGGCAGAGGTCTAAAGTGGGTACGCCTTCCTCTCACTCAGTTGTGACCTAAGGATAGAAGTTCTCTCATGCCTGATCCATAAGTTCCATGCATCTGTAAAGCCAGCTGCTGCTCTTGTCACTTGCGTGGATTTCCCAGGTTGTCTGGTCTCCATGTGTGTCTCAAGAAAAGAGCAGGAGGGCACAGTGTCCAAAGGCTACTCCAGAAGTTTGGGAGAATCTGCCGAGATGGTTAGAGATAGATGGATGGTTTTGCATAGTCTGAAACCAAGAATGCAAACACAACTAATTCTTTTTAAAGTCTTCTGATTTTCACAGTTCTTTAGGTCTGCTTAGAATTGGTAGAAAGGATGAGAGGCAAACCTGGAAAGAAGACGGAGGGAACTAGTGGTACAAATAGCCAGAGTGAGGTCTGTAGTGAAGGAGGTGTGGAGGATGGACCTGCCTTGCCTGGCTGTCACACAGGGAGCACCACAGCTGGCAGTGTCACGTTGCTCACCTCTCTTTTCATCCCGCCACGTTCCCTACATTTCAAAACCACGCCCGAATGACTAGCTCACCCACTAACCTCACTGCCCTCCAGGTTCTTTAGCCTGGAATTCCATTCTTCATGAATTCCCTACTGAACCTATGCTCCTTCAAGGCTGAGCTCAAATGCCACCTCCCCCATGGAGTCCTCTCTGATGCCCACACCAGCAGCACCACTAGAATGGATTTTGTCTTTCCCACATTTTGTGAAACTACCATACTTTTTATTGAGAAATAACATGGTCCTCTTAAGAGAAGGAATGTATTCGACTGAGTCAGACAGACTTGGACTCAAGAACAATTGATGATTTAGTCTGTGTCAACTTGACTGAATCACTTGACATCTCTAAGCCTCAATTTCCCCCTCTTTGGGAGGGTTATAACATCCAAATCAGAGAGCTGTGGTAGAGATTGCAATGAAGACAACTGCGCCCTTTGCATGTGTTCAGTGCTCGGTAAGTTCACCCCCACTCCCTGCATCTCGCTGAGCACCAAGTGGAGAGCACAGAGTTGATAGCTATGTCCATATAATATTTTCCTAGAGGGCCTAGCACAGTGCTCAGTAAGTGCTCAACCAACGTTTGACAGATTCCTAGACTGTCACCTGGCAAATCTGTTCACCTCCTGGTAGCTCATAGAAAGTGATAATATTTGTGTGGCTCCCTCGAAGGGTCTTTGAGGGCATCAGGGTGGGGCTTGCTGAGAAAACTAGGTACCTTTTAAAATCTTATACAATTATGATAAAGAAGATAAGATTACTGAGTTATTTATCAAAGATCTTGCTTGTATAATACTTTAAAATACGATCTCTTTATATTAGTGCCCTTAGGAAGTTTACAGTTTAGAAAACTAAAACATTAGAACTCAACAAGTTTGAGTGATTTTGAAAACATTGACTTTCCTTTTTTAATCACTACAAAAATATTTAGAAACATCAATAATGCTCAGGGCACTGGTAGTCTATTTGAGGAACATCAACTTGAAGATGAGCTTTAGTCAATGCTTACCCCAAATTCTGGACCATTTTCTAAGTAGGAAAGTGGATTGACCCCCAGGCGATGTCCTGCTGGAGGTCAGAGTAAGTCAGCACAGTCAGCAGGTGTTTGTACCTCTCTCTGGTCTGAGCCCAGTCACCTGGCTGGTAATCAGCAAATGACACCGCCTGCATATCACTTGACTTTCAATTGAGTCATGTCACCTCTGTGTTTACTTTAAAAAAAGGGATCTTGACCAAAACCAAATATACTTAGTTAAAATGCCAGGGACACCCTAACAAGGTCACAGAATTGTTTTGGGCACGGTTCATGTTGACAGCTCTGGGTCTCTGATTTTGCATAACATGTAGGTTGGCCTTGTTTGTTATACGGTTCTGGAATGACTTTGAAGAATACTGTTGATTCCAAGGGACCCACTGCCTGCCAAAATTGTGTTCCAGGAGAAGAGATGGAAGGGGAGCAGAGAGGTACAACCTCAGGGATTGGAAAATTAGACAGACGTAGCCATCTGTTACCTTTTCCACCTAGCTCAGGGGTGGCTGTTATTACCAGGCTATTTTTACAGGTGCATATTTTTGTTATGTTTGTCCTCCACTTGTCTTTCTGGGCTCATTTTGAAACACTTGAGGTGATCCAGGAAGCCCTTTGGCTCTGTAAAGACTCCAGGATGGCTCATAGCCTGGCACCTTAGGAGAAGATCTGCCCTGACATTCTGGTGTATTACCACATCCAAGAACAGAAGGGCATTTGGTGGCAGTGGTGGGAGAGGGGGCTCCATAGGACACCAGTTTGGCCAGAAAAAAGACACCGAGTAGTCATAATGGAGTACTGGCAAGGTAACTCCACCACGTGTGCCAGACTGAAATGCTTGGGGGGTTTACTAGCCCTAATAACACAGAGTTCACTCAGAATAAAACTAACTCATACATAAAGAGGTTACCCCCAAAAATGTGTACACAATTTAAGAAAGGAAAAAACTGTTTTAAAACTGTAATACTCAAGTCATGTTTGATTTCTACAATGTCAAAAGGTGCTCAAATGGGACTTGTATGCACCTTCCCACTATAGTCATACACCGAGTATTATGATTTTAATACAGTTTTTTCTTTTCTTAAAATGTGTATATATTTTTTGGCACCTTCTGTATGTGGGCACATAAAAACTTTTGCCTTTATAATCTTCCCCTAAAAGTGGTTATAAAGAATATGCCAAGCCATATGGGCCTAAGGGAAACTTCAGGTTATGGCTCCATTTTGATTCTGGAAGTTTCCATTTCAAGGGAAGTTCAGATAGTAAGATCTCAAGGTTCCAAGCCTTTTTTCTTTCGTAGAGATTTTTGTCATTTGTTGACATTACTTGTACATTAAATGCAGTCCAGTTATTAAGCATCCACTATGAAACAAGCACTGTGCTGGGGACACAGGGCTGGGCAAAGCAGTCCCAGCTCTCAGGAAGTTCCCAGCAGAGGTCCACCCAGTTGGTATGTTCTGTGGTGAAGGTGGGGTGCCTCATAGAGAGACAGAAGAGGGGAGCTAAAGTCAGCCTGAGTCATCAGAAGAGCTGCAAGTAAGAGGCAATGCACATGCCTGGACCCCTGTCTGCAGGGGTAAGTAAATATTGTTAGGGGGATCACGGATATGGAGGGAATGGAATGGGGGTCCAAGAAGATGGAACAGCACATGCAAAGGACCTGAGGTAGGAGACAGCCTGGCCCATTCTAGGTATAACAGACAGCAGGCACTTTGGTAAGGCCAGAGAACAAGTTGCTTAGGGTGTAGGGAGAATAGTAGATGGGGCAGGGGAGGTGGGTGAGTACTAGAGTGTGAAGTGTGACAAGCCAAGGACTGTCCTATGAAAGCAGTAGGGAGCTGGTAACACAGTGCAAGAAGGTGGAGCACGGTTACATTTGAATTTGAGAGCAATCTGCTTGGTGGCAATGCCCAGGGAGACCAAACAGACCTTCCTGTTTGGCTTAGTGGTGGCCTCTCAGCTCATCTGGTGATGCCCTTCTTCATGTGGCTTCTCTTCCTCTCCAATATCTCAAGTACTAGGTGCCGTGACTGAGCAAGGTGGGGGCCCATCTCTGACTCTGTGGACATGTCCACCCCTTGGTCATCAAGTTCTCCTTTTAATAAGGGACAATTGCAATTCCATGGGTGACCAGCACTTTTGCCTGGGCGCTTTGGTGGACAGTGACCAGGGTGGTCCATCCTATTGGCTGAGGTTTGCACTTGTGCATTTGACCTTCTTGATCTAACAGATGAGGCTCTGAAGGGTTTATATCCTAATGCATCTGGCTACATTCTAAGCTGGTTAAAGGTAGAGATGTTGCTGTAGCCCTTCAGTCCTAACATTTACCATATAATACATGCTCAGTAAATGTATGCTGTTAGAAAGGTTCTTGACTAGGCAAATTTCTTTGAAACAATCAGTAATAATAGCTTATACATGTATAAATAAATAATACAATGTTATCATATATATTGTAGTTACTGGTATTTTTTTTTGTTGAGTACCTACCTACTAAGTGTCAACACTATTCCAGGGATGCTACAGACATTCTTTCTTTCTCTCTCTCTTTTTTTCTTTTTTGAGAATGCATGTTTTTTAGATGTTTTTGGCTGGGGCTGGTATATGGGGCCAGCACCCTACTCCTTTGAGCCACAGGTGCCACCTTGTATTTTGTTGTTTTACCCAGGTCAGAGCACAGTGGCACAATCCCAGCTCTCTACAGGCTTGAACTCCTGGGCTCAAGTGATCTCCTGCCTCAGCCCTTAAGTAGCTAGAACTATAGGTGTGCACAGTCATGCCTAGCTACTTTTTCTTATTTATTTATTTTAGTAGAGATGCAAGTCTCACTATGTTGCCTAGTCTGATCTTAAACACATGGCCTCAAGCCATCCTCCATCACAGGTACGAACTACCATGCCCAGCCCACACATAATTTCTAATCTCAACACTTTCATCAAGAGTGCTCATGATCATGGTTTAGACATGTCTTTATTGAGTCTTCATGAGGTTAGGTTGCCCTCCAAGGCACATCAAAAGATTTTTAAGCTGGAGTTTAAATGTAAGTTCATTTTGAGTAACACCCACATTGTTTCACAAGTTTCTTCTCTCCAGCAAATACCTTTGACAAGAAGTCTACCTGTGCGAAAGCACTGCCACACTCTCCACAGGCCTGTCAGGCCCTGTCCTGTCCTTTCTGCCATCTGCACCTGCCGACTCTGTGGCAAACAGTGTGCTCGGGATGTGGGATGTGTGCACACACTCCTGCCTGCTCTGTGCTCCACAGGAATGAGACCCTTCCTCTTCTGTTAAACGTTCAATCTTGCTTTCTTCTATGATTTTTGTACACACTATTTTCTCTTTTTTTAATTTATGGTTATTCAACCATCTTTAGAAGAAATGCCTATTAATGTGTAAAATGTTAATAAATTGCCTTCGGCTAGTGTTCCTCAGTTTTTGAATATGTAACTATTTTTGAAGAAAGAAATGCTTGTTCTTCAACACAAACTTGTTTTGCCATTTCTTTCCTTACTGTTAGTCTTTTGCCTCCAATTCTTCCCTTTTTAAAGGCTCCCTTCCTTCCATGTTTTCCTTTTGTATCTGTTGGGAGTTTAATATTGGAGTTTCCTTGGAGACTTGTTAGTGTCAAATACAGAGCCATTTTATTGCAGGACTGGGCAAACACTGTGGTCAGATCAATTTAATGGCAAGGAAATGCCCGTGTTCCAAGACCAGTAATTACAATCCATTCTTCACCAGCCTCACCACTCCCACGTGGCTCCCTGCAGTCAGTCCCTTAGGCAGAAGCCAACTTCATTTTCTCACTGCTGCTCTGATGTCACCTCTCTCCTCCAACCCCCACAGTGGCTGCTCTCACCCTTTAAGCCCTTCCATCCCCAAGGTCATCTTAGCTTTAAGACACCCCTTCCCCCACACTCTCTCAAGAGTTTTCCACCCCCTGGTCCTAGCCAGCACCCTGCTGTAAACACATTCACATTAGGATGCCTGAGCCCTAGAGGCTTCCTCTCCCCCCACCTCACAAACCCATGGGGGCCAGTGCATGCCTGGTGGGTCCCTCCATGCTGCTCTTCCACCTCTAAATCCCTTCCCCAGACTTCTAGTGTTCATCATCACTCACTGCCAAGGATTACCCTCCTAAAATGTCACTGCTTCTCTCAAGTCTTTTTTTTTTTTTTTTTTTAATTAAATCATAGCTGTGTACATGAATGCAATCATAGGGTACAATGTGCTGGTTTTGTATACAATCTGAAATATTTTCATCAAATTTTTTAACATAGCCTTCATGACATTTTCTTAGTTATTGTGTTAAGAACTTTTGTTGTGCCTAAGTTGTGGGGTCCCCCCTATAAATCACCCATTGACCAAGCTCAATGCAAAAGCAAGAGGTAGTTTTATTAGCTAGCTAGGCTTTCTGACCCTGACACAGCAGGAGGGCAGAGAAGCCTCGCCCACAGAGGGGAGAGCAGTTTTAAGGGTACAGAAAGGAACAAAGGGAGGGGGTGTTGGGCGAACTGCTGGGGAGAGCTGATAGGGGCATAAGGGACTGGGCAATGTCTGTTCTGGGCTAATTAGCCTGGGGAAGTATTTACTACCAGGATGGCTGAGGTTAGGCACCTGTT
>CAUYRH010115658.1:0-35243 GCA_963574655.1 Perodicticus potto | reverse complement strand
CAACTATTATGTACCCTTAATAATTAAAAATGGAAAAATTTTAACAAATCTGAAAATATAAAAACAAAATTTTCAGTGGAAGGCATAGAAATATATTTTAAAGCATTCTCAGTAACTATAAGTCTAGTGGCAGAACTCGTTCCATTTATAAAGGTCAGGTCCTACTATAAAATTTCTATATATTACAAAGACTGTTTGTGGAATATTGATTTCAGGATCACCAAATTCATTCCTGCCTATGATCAATAGTTGGATATAAAGAGAATTAGAAAAACAAAGATGAAAAGAATATAACTAAAGCAAACTTTAGACATAGTAACAAAGAAGAGGACTTCAGAAAATATTGTACAACATAGGGAAAATGGGAAGCTTCAAATGTGGAGAGGAAAGACCAAAGAAAAATAGGTGGAGATGCTTTTAGAAAAGCAAATAGGACCTGCAGCCAGCCATTTTGTTACACAAAAATTGGCAAATAGTAGTGAACCATTATTCCTAATTTGAGAAATTATGGAACAGGCAATGTTCCTTAGGACTGGAAGAGAAAAATGTGCACATATATACAAAGTAAAGAAGATGACCTTTCCAATGACAGACTCATCAGTTTAGCATTTAGCGTGTATATATATATATATGGTGTGTGTGTGTGAGAGAGAGAGTGTATGCATTAGGAAAAGATCTAATAACCAGTTATAAAAAATATAGGAACATGGAATCACAAATAGCAATATAGATTTGGAAAAAGCAAATCTTGCTTCCATCCAGCTTACTACAAAGAATGTAAAGTCTCCATCTTTTTTAATGGCTTAATGGTATTCCATTATATACATATACCACAGCTTGTTAATCCGTTCCTGGGATAGTGGGCATTTAGGCTGTTTTCACATTTTGGCGATTGTAAATTGAGCTACAATAAACAGTCTAGTGCAAGTGTCCTTATGGGCAAGAGGATTTATTTTTCCTTCCGGGTAGATGCCCAGTAATGGGATTGCAGGATCAAATGGGAGGTCTAGCTTGAGTTTTATGAGGGTTCTCCATACTTCCTTTCAAAAAGGTTGTATTAGTTTGCAGTCCCACCAGCAGTGTAAAAGTGTTCCCTTCTCTCCACATTTAGGCCAGCATCTGCAGTTTTGAGATTTTGTGATGTGGACCATTCTTTCTGGGGTTAGATGGTAGGTATCTCAGGGTGGTTTTGATTTGCATTTCTCTAATAATTTGGGACGATGAGCATTTTTTCATGTTTGTTAACCATTAGTCTGTCTTCTTTAGAGAAGGTTCTATTTATCTCACTTTCCCTTTGATATATGGGATTGTTGGCTTTTTTCATGTGTATTAATTTGAGTTCTCTATAGATCTTAGTTATCAAGCTTTTCTCTAATTCAAAATATGCAAATATCCTTTCAAATTGTGTAGGTTGTCTATTTGCTTTAGTTGTTGTCTCCTGTGTGTGTTCTATATGTAATGTTTGGTTCCTTGAATATAAAAACAATGCCTTATTTTTTGTAGCATCTGGAAATGTGCTCACAGGTTATAGGCAATCAATGAATATTTAATGCTTAAGTAATTTCCTGGATATAACAAACAAGAACACACTGATTAGATTTATAAATATTCAATCCTATTAGATTTATAAATGCCATGCCATTTTCTAAAAGACAGTAATAAAATATGAAATAATCTTTATCAAACAGAAAAAAGTCCCGAAAAACAGGGGAAAAAAATCAAGAGGAAGAGCACTTATTTAGGATGGAGAATAATACATCGTTAGGTATCTATTCAAGAAAAAGAAACATCACAAGCTAAAAAGAAGATAATTCCCCCTTAATCTTGGCATTTGCTTAGGTCCCGGCTATTGGGGGAGAAGGACCAAGTTCCTGGAATGTGTTACATAGTGTACATGGCTCACAAAACCTCTATCTTATTTGACCACTACAATTCTTTTAAATATTATTTGATACAATGAACATAATTCAGATTATAGTGACTAAATTGTTTTTTTTTTTTTTTTTTTTTGAGACAGAGCCTCAAGCTGTCACCCTGGATAGAGTGCCGTGGCATCATAGCTCACAGTAACCTCCAATTCCCAGGCTCAAGCGAGTCTCCTGCCTCTGCCTCCCAAGTAGCTGGGACTACAGGTGCCCGCCACAACGCCTGGCCATTTTTTGGTTGCGGCCGTCATTGTTGTTTGGCGGGCCCAGGCTGGATTCGAACCCACCAGCTCAGGTGTACGTGGCTGCCGCCTAAACCCGTTGAGCCACAGGCGCCGAGCCTAGAGTGACTAAAATTGTTAAAGAATAGAAAGTAGACCTTTCATGGATTGAGATGCAAATATTAGCTTTGTTTCATTAATATAGGCTAATGTAGGTGTTCCAGCACATGAATAATTTTAGGATATTACTGATGATCACTTGTTATTCATCTCCCACAGAAGAGAAAGCAGAAACAAAGAGGTTTATATTTATAGTAAATATCTGGCTCTGGTCAGTCATAAGAAATAATTTAATTAGAAAAAAAGAAATAATTTCATGATAAGGCTATATACATTCACTCGAGGCTATACACATTATTGTTTTCTCATTCCTATGCACATGAACTACTCTTTGATGTGACTGTCATAGATTTTAACCATAGGCGCAAAGAAGGAATCAGAATCAATGATTTCTCCCTTTTAATCCAGGATTCTGAATTTATGTAGTGTAACAGTGAATTAGTTTTCTAGGATGGCTTAAAAGCACCACAAAAAGGATAGTTTAAATAACAGAAGTTTATTGTCTCACAGTTATGGAGTCTAGGAGTCTGAAATCAAGATGCCAGGTTCCTTCTGAGGGCTATGAAGGAAGAATATGTTCCAGGCTGGTCACCATTCTTGGCGTGTCGATGACCATTTTCTCCTTAAGTCCCTTCACATCATCTTCCCTCTACACAAGTCTGCCTTGGTGTCAAATTTCCCATGTTTATAAGGACACCAGTCAAATGGATTAGGGTCCACCAGAACGTGGTGTTATTTTAACTTGATTACCTCTATAGAGATCCTATCTCCAAATAAGGTTACTGGGGTGTGAGGACTTCAACATATTTTTGAAGAGACACAATTCAACTCAGAACAGTCTCCCATATACACAGTCATGCTGCAGCTAAACAGTATTATCTACTAGATTGTGATCCACAGAAATATGGCAGATATTCTTGTTGCTGGGGAACCTCGAGCTCATCTTTAGTCTTATTTCACCTGTCACCTAGGTTTCTAAGATGGAGTGATGGGTTCTGCTGCAATTATAAATGCTGCACCTTTACTTAAAAGTGGGAGAAAAATTTCTCCCATCTTTTCTTACTCCCCTCCCCTTAATTTTGGCATTTGCTGAGGCCCCCAGATATGTCTAGAAGTCTCCAAAAGAGAAGCTCCCATTTTCCCCTACATCCACAATGTGAATAATTTGGGACAGGGAGAATACATTCTCAGCAGTTGCCTGTATACCTGAACCGTCAGGTCAGCATTGCTCCTATATGCCATATATTTTCTCTTTTTTTTTGCCAGGGCTGGGTTTGAACCTGCCACCTCCGGCATATGGGGTCAGTGCCCTACTCCTTTGAGTCACAGGCACCGCCCCATCTATTTTCTCTTTTTATGCCATATATTTTCATAAAGCAGACAACACCTCTGTCAAAAATACAACAGGGCCTTTTGTTAGGTTTTGTCTCCCAGTGTGCGTTGCACCCTTTCAGATGGTAGAAAATTAATCTCAGGAGTTATACTGAGTTCAAAGAAGGAATTTTCCTGCACAGCTTCCTAAATTTGACAAGATTTATTCAGGTATTATGCACTGGACACCTATTTTGTGTTCTGTGCTGTGCTAGGCCCTATGAGGATACTCACCAAGGGATACAGTTCCTATTCACAGGGAACTTTAAGTTAGCAGGGAAGATAAGCAGGTGAACAACTTGAGTTCAAAGCAACATTCAGGGAGTGCTTTAATTGAGGGGGAAACAAAGTGGTGCAGGGCCTACAGGAGAGCCTGATTAGTCATGTCTGGATTTCTCCTTAGGAACGTACATTAACATCAGTTTTTGGTCTTTTGCTTTCACCCAGAATTCTTTTGCTTTCACTTAGAGGGCGAACGCAGGAAAAATTTACAGCCTCATTTTGGAAACTGATCTTTAAAACCGGTAGGTTAACTCTGGGTACTGCAGCTGATAAACACAGTTTGATGTCTGCATCAATTGACAATGCCGCTGCCTTAGTTCGCAAGTCCATCAAATGTACCTAATCCTACATCAATCTAAATAGAACATAGCCATAACTTTACTAGTCCGAATGTAGCAAGAAAAAAAGATCTTCCAAGAGAACAGAAATGAAGATGAAATGACCGCTGTTCCGTGAGACTTACGATGCCAAAAATGCCATTTTAAGTGAAGCTGCTGCTGGGGGAAGAAACATTAAATGGATGGTGGACCATTCATAATTTCCTTCGTGGGGTTTACTCTACACTCCCCATTATTGTTAGCAACAGTTCCTCTTGGTGACTGAACCATTGAAAAATGAAGCTAAGTAAAAAGACCTTGATGCTTTTCTTCGGTGAAAGAGAAAAAAATCAAAAGTTAAAAGAATTCTGAGAAGAACTTCAATGTGTTTCTATGGTAATCAAGATCAGCAGCATGTGCCTCTTATAATTATACATTCCCAGGCTCAAATACAGTTATAACTCCCACTGAAATTCTATAGCTGCTAAAGAGAGAGGATTAGGGTGATTGTTATCCAAATCACATGAAACATTTTGGGAGTAAATACATAATAATATTCTGAATAACTTTAAAAATAATTACGCGCTATAATGTTTCACAGAACCAGAATTGAAAGGGATATTAGTTAGCTCAAACCCATTAGTTGAGAGATTAGGAAAATGAGGTCCAGAGGAAATAAAATTACCTGTCTAAGGGCCCTGTGGTTCATAGAACCCAGCCTAGAACCCAGGTTTTTGATGCTAAGTTTGTTGATATTTCCAATATAGTAACTATTTATCCTTGAAGAATACAGAATGAAAGATATTAATGCATATTTTGGGAATAAAAATAACAAGGCTGACTGTGACTTCTAGTTTAAATGTATGTACTCTGATGCCAGACTGTTTAGATTAAAATTGTTGTATATACACTTACAAGTTCTGTGTTTGAACAAGTACCAAATTGCCCTGTGCATTGTTTTCTTACCTGTAAAATGAAGCTGACAACATCTTCTCCCTCTTAGAATTGTGGTGAACAACAAATGAACTAACTAATAAATTGTTTATAGGAAAGAAAAAAAACTGTTAAGCAAAAGCATAAACACACAATGATGTTTGCATGAAATCTGACATAATGGTTGCTATGGTGTAACAGTCCATTATATATGAAACAATCTTCAAGCACATTAGCACAAATGTGTCATGAGGTTATCAAAGTCAATTCAGAAAGCCTTAAAGTTTTATGTTCATTTTTTTTAAGACAAAGTCTTGCTATGTTGCCCTGGGTAGAGGGCTGTGGGATCACAGCTCACAGCAACCTCAAACTCCTGGGCTCAAGCGATTCTCTTGCCTCAGCCTCCCAAGTAGCTGGGACTCCATACCAGCCACAATGCAGGCTATTTTTTTTGTTGTATTTGTTGTTGTTGTTTTAGCTGGCCGTGGCTGGGATAGAATCCGCCAGACTCAATGTATGTGGCTGGGGCCCTACCCACTGAGCTACGGGCGCCACCCGAGGTTTTATATTCTTATGTGAAGTACATAAAATATGTGCCTGAAACATGTTTCCTTCTCATTAGTTCAATCATCTAAATAAAAAATCTGAACATCTTTCCATGTTGAGAACATTGCCTTCTACTACCACCCAATCTTAACAAAATTTAGAAGCAACAATCTTTTCTATACTCATTTTTCCTTACTGAATAATATTTTCTCTATCTTTGGGCATCCAGTAAATAGAGGCTGACAATTAAGTTTGCAAGCTCATTCTAGAAAAAGTGTTACATACTTCATTGTTGAATAAAATTATCGTCACCAGAGTATTCTGAAGGTGACCATAGTGATATTCAGCAATAGGGTAATAGCACTTTTTTTTGAGGATGAGTTCGTGAACATAATTGTTAGACCTTGTATGATGACAGCTCTTATGGCCATTCCAGAAAAAGAGTTCCAAAATTGTTTTCAAGGGTGAAGTAGTCACTAGCATCAGTGCATAGCTTCCCAAGGGGAGTATCTGGAAGGTGACCTTTGATGTGCCACAATAAGGTATGTAGCACTTTTTCTAGGATGAATCTGCAAATTTATTTGTCTGATCTCACACTGACTACATCTCATAATTGCAAAGTTTGGCTTATTTCTGTCCACTTATGGAAGCAATTGCTGTGCTCCAACTTGACAACTATGTTTTCTTCACCAGAACTGTCTGATCCCATGAAATAATATTGGAAATATTAAGATCATTGTTTATGCATTGGCCTTTTGAAAGATATTGAACTTTTCAGAGAGATTGTCTATAGTATTGTCACCTTGCAGTAAAATGAATATCTAATTTGAGTATTTTAGATGTTGTGGTAGGATATCAGTAAGGGGAAAGGGAATTAGTAACTTCTGAGTATTTGTTATCTCAGCTAATTCTCAAGTATAAAATATATTACTCTCTTCTATTTCAGAGATAAAGACAGTAAGGCTCAGACAGAAGAGGTGACATACTTAAAATTCTACAATTAATAAAATAATAGCTCGAGAATTTGGATCTTTCTACCCCTACAGTCTGTTCTCAGAATTTTTGATAAAGATTTCTTTAATCAGTGCTCATTAAATCACACCATTTGTTCAAATGGTTATTGTACATGTCTTAAGACTGGCCCTTTTTCTCTAGCGGATGTTAAATTGTCTTCAAGTTGGCATCACAATTCAAAATATATCCAGAACACTTTCTGCACTGTTTTATAATATATGGAAAGTTGAGATGACAACAAAAAGGCATAATGTACTTTACATGGTAATGTTTGCATATGTGCACTGTACACATATATCCAATACATATGTCTATTTTACATGTGTGCTTTCTGTTGCTTTGCCATGAAACCAAAAGATAAAGCAGAAATATGCATAAGTACAATGAATATGTTTTCAACAAGTCACTGGATCCTCTTGACCAGCTATACCATAGAAGTGCAAGATAGTGTTTGTATTAAATCAACTACTTACAGCCCACAATAATAAATTGTTGACAGGAAAGGAAAAACAAAATTAAGCAAAAGCATAAGCACGCAATGACTTTGCTTTAAATTTGGGATATAAATTTGGTTGCTCAGATATAAGAGTCTAGCACATGATGAGCACAAATATGTCATGAGCTTATCAAACTATATTCAGGGAGGCTTAAGATTTTATACTTGGAAAAAAACCATTTTTATCATGACTCTTATTCTTTGTTGAACTTCCTCATTTTCTAGTTCTTTCTTAGAAAAGAAAAGCCAGTTGGAGAGTTTATGTTGATCTATAAATGTCTCCGGAGATGCCTTGATAAATGTATCTTCTGAGAGGTCCTCCGAATGACTTCTGAAAGGACTTACCAAAACCTCTGTCAGTCTCTAGAATTCATTGCATATTATCAGTTAATACACTGAGCACCTATCATATACAAAGTGATATGCTAAACGTGACTTATGCAGAGATAGTATGGAGCTTGATTATGCATGGGAAGAAAAGCCTTCCGTGTAAAATAAAAGTGACAGCTAAATCAAGAACCCATAGATTAAGTGGTATAGGCAGTAAGTGCTTCAGATCAGATGAATGTTTCTGCCAGTTAGAGTGCCAGGACAAAAATGGGTCAGTCTTTCTAGTTGAGTTTACTGCATATGTTTTAAGTCTTAAAAAACTTATCTTCTGATGTCCTCATAAATGCATAAAATGTATAAAGGTAAATGTGTTTCTACAAAAAATTAGGTAATAAAAGCTAAATAGCTTGTTCTATAAACTTAGGTAAGCACTGTGAAAGTAACCTATTATTAATTTGTAGCTTTAAAGTGCTGATGTTATAAAAGACTTTATTAAATGTTAATATATAACGTGGCACAAACTAAAAGCATTCAAAGAAGTACCTAGCCAACTGAAAATGGTAATCTTTAACACAGACTTCCCTCTACTTTGCTCTTCAGCTATAACGCAAGGTCACGGAGAACAATGATGAAAAGAGAAGATCTATGAGTCAGCACCAGTAATGCAAAGAGAAAGTATAGGAGATAAGGGGAAGAATAAATAAGAAGAACAGTCTAGCTATAGATTATGTCTAAAAGCTACAAGATAAGAAAGTGATATAGAAAATAAAAAAATAATAATAATAACCAAGGGCCAAGGATCACATATAACTAAGATTTTAAGACAGCGCAATGGATGAAAGCCAAGAAAGCAGTAAGAACAGAGACAAATAAAGCATTCAGAAAATAAGAAAGCCAGATTTCTGAAAGAAAGCCTAGTTGGCCAACTTCCTGGGCTTGGCTAGTCCTAGGCATGAAAACTGAAAGGTTATTGTGGTCTTTTACAGACCTGAAAGATGCTATACCTCCATCCCTAATTCTTCCAAGGGAAAATTCCTGATTGGAAAGATACATGACTCAGGGGCCTTAGATTCCTCAATTCATTGTTTAAAAGAAAGTTAGTTTGCTACTGAATTATTAGTTGGAATGAGTCTTTAGTGTTATGCCTTTTCTCTAGCTTGCTGTGGACGTTAGAAAGAATGTTTTATTCCTATTTAAGGTTTCTGTGAAGATCCATTTGGTAAAGTATATAAGCCTCAGAAACAGCTACAAGGGTTTTAAATTTTTTTTATATTTTAAAGCAGAATAAGACTGAGTACCAAAATGCTTTCAACCTTTATTTATTTATTTATTTTTTGCGGTTTTTGGCCAGGGCTGGGTTTGAACCCAGCGCCACCTCCACCATAAGGAGCCGGCACCCTACTCCTTTGAGCCACAGGCACCACCTAATGCTTTCAACCTTTGAGTTTGGACAAAGGAGCCTGCTTGTGGTTTAGGTAAATGCTTTGCAGATCATCTGTTTCCTAATTCAACTCAAATAAGATTTAATTAATTTACCACCTCCTTAATTGTTAGGATGCGATGGTCACATTTAGAAATATTCCCACTGAAACAGTCATATTTAGAAGTATCCCCACTGAAACACAGCCCTGAAATGTTCATAACACATCAGATGGTTTTGTTGCTGTAGTGACTTTATTCCTTCATGAAAATAGCATTTCTAGGAATAATTTCAAGACAGAGCAGCTGAATTGGGTTTGCTGGAAGACAATGTGAATTTTTCATAAGGAATGTGCCAGTACCTGGGAACCTTTATTTACCTTTGGTGTGTTTTCTCTGTATTTTTTTTTAGGCTTGGGGAAACAAAACAAAGCACAAACCACTCACCGAGAATGGTATTGAAAATATTCCTTTAGGAGCTTATAAGACCAGAAGAAATATTTACTTTCCCTAAAATGGAAGGACCCAAATTAATGTTATTCTAATGCAAGTAAAGTGACAAGGTACTATTTCATCCACCTTGCTACTGCTTTAGCAAGAACAGAGCCAAAATCGTTTACTAACTTAAATAAACTTCAGTTCTAGCTACTTATCCTATTTCACCTCAGGATAGGGGTCAGATTTGATCCAGGGATTTACTGCCACTCCAAGGAGATAGAGCGACAGTTGTTCAAGTCCTTGGCTTCTTTGTAGGACTAAAAAAATTGTTACTTGATATACAACCTCTGTGATTTTTCCAGAAAAGAGGTTGTGCTGCTACTTATGGAAGCAATCTATTCTCACCACCAGCATCAGAAACTGGTGGGCATGATCCTGCCTTCAAGTAAAGAAAGTAAAATATAATTCCTCCTGAGATAGCACTTCTTTTTGCGGAGGAAACAATTTATGACAGTCAGACAAGCTCTTGGCTCCCGTAAGAAAGTATATTTCACTCTTTTAGCACAGAATAAATCTAGGCTCATAACTTTTAACTTGGGAGGAACTCAGGAAGAATTTAATTTTGCAAAAATTACACCAGTAGGTATGTATATTTAAAGTTCGTAACAGGAAACAAAGACCATCCTACACTGCCTAATAATATATCATTTAGCCTAGTAGCTTCCTCAACTGAGTTCCTCAGGTAGTATGCTATATTTTGTCTTGTGCTTTAGAAAATTTTATCTTTTCTCCTTATCCCGTTTTCTGAGTGAATTATAATCTTGATACCAACACCTTTTATTACTATTTCTTTGGGCCTCCATAGCATTCCTATTGAGCAATGAATAAGTTGCATCTAAAGAGTAACATATTCAGGGTGGTGCCTGTGGCTCAAAAGGGTAGGGTGCTGGCCCCATATTCCGGAGGCAGCGGGTTCAAACCCAACCTTGGCCAAAAACTGTAAAAGAAAAAAAAAAGAGTAACATATTCATCCCAGTACCTCTCAGTACATGGGATTGAAATCTGGTCCATCAGAACCAGACACTAAGACAGTATTTTTCAAACTATTTATAAAAAAGGACCGAATCTCCCATCATCTCATACATGACTGTAACATTTTCTAAATGCTTCTTGTGAATTTCTGTGCTTATCTGGCCAGTGCCAGAGCAGTACCAGTCTATAGACTATATTTTGATTAGCACTGCTCTAAACAAAGATGCTAACAAAAGGTCTACAGAAGAGCCTACCTGTGCCTGATAGGAGGAGGCAGCCCCAAAGAGGATGCCATAGTGGCACTGGACGCTGGGTAGGACATTCGACATATACTGTCCATTTCACATTCTGGCAGAAGGGCCGGCCCCTGAAATGGGAAAATGTAGCATGGAACATTAGTTACTGACAAACAAGGTGAATCTCAGAAGATTCTCTCACTATTTTTAGAATTCTACAAGCCTAAGACACAGAAAGTTAGGAACAACTTTTGGTGTAGTCATACATATCCATTGTAACTGTTCCAAAGTAATTAGCAGCAAGCAGAAATACTAGTTATCCAATTTTATTACTTCTTTTTTAAACTCGTGAGCAGTGCTGTGAAATATTAAATTTCCTAACACCTTTGGGCTATAATCTTGCAAGGTTTCAAAAACTTTGAAACAAGCAGAATTGAGGTTAGGCAGAAACAAAATGAAAACAGCAGAAAGAAGTCTTCTCATGCTAGTATGTAAGAAATATTTGAGGGAGATTCAATTACTGAGTTTCTTCTTTCTGAAGTAAATGATAAACCAGCTTCAGGGAGATAATGGTTTCCCTTCAGAAAGAAATATTTTGGACAAAAGGGATGATTTCAAATCTTAATGGCACAGGGGTCCTCAAACTATGGCCCACGGGCCACATGAGTTGGTGTAAATTGTATTTGTTCCCGTTTTGGTTTTTACTTCAAAATAAGATATGTGCACTGTGCATTGGAATTTTTTCATAGTTTTTTTTTTTAAACTATAGTCCAGCCCTCCAATGGTCTGAGGGACAGTGAATTGGCCCCCTTTTTAAAAAGTTTGAGGATGCCTGATGTAGCATCTTCAGCGGAGTAGCACATTACTTTGATCACCCCAGAAATTCATCCAGTGGGGAGATTTGATTTAGCTTTCTAGTTAGATGCCAAAAATAGCAAGATTCTGCCACAGGTATTAGATAACCAATCCAAATCCTAAATCTGATGAGGAGTAAGAGACCAAAATGAAAACTGCATTATTGGTTGTTTGATGCCAGATGGAGTATTTCCATAGGGAGATTTTCAAAGCCAGAATCAGAGGGGACAAAAAGCAGAAGTGGACTCAAGACAAAGTAGGAGCCCCCAAAAGACTCACTTGTGTGCTATTAATATTTTGCCAAATGAAAGGTTGGACCCTTGTTTATAACTGTTGAGTCCTATGACTACTGCCACAGTTTATTTCCATATGCCCTGAAGGATATTTTAGATGATATCAATCGTAATTATTCAGCTTTCAAACAGACAAATAGCTGACATGACAAGGGTACACTTACTTCCACACATAACATTTCATTTTTGACACAATGTTTTGCTTGAGAAGTTCATTTTGTGTGGACAGTGTGTGCCAGCCCTGTTGTGTGTGAAGTGAATCCATTTATATTTAAAATTGCTCATTATTCGGGCAAGAAAAAAATTAGCTCAGGCATTGAGAATGAATTTAATATACCACCTGGCCATTCTAGATTATATTTATTTTTACCTATCACTTATTTTGCCACACATGTATTCTACCAAAACTAAATGTATAGCAAATGAATTACCCATCTATGATTTAGAGTGAGGCTACAATGATGCAGTAGAAAAAGTAAAAGAATTCCAGATGGTTGATTTCACATATTGGATGATTACAGAGGTGTTTTTAACTCAAATATCTACTAGACTTTTTTTTTTAATAGATAGAGAGATAGTGGGAAAGACACACATACAAAGCGCTACCCAGCACCCTCTCATTTTTCAGTAAGAAATCAGGTATTTTTTTTCATTAATTGGTGATTTCTACACAAAATTTCATCTCAGAAATTACAACTTCTATTTAGCTTTAGGAATGTCTTCCCTGTCTAATTGACTTTTACTTTTTTTTTTTTTTTTTTTTTGCAGTTTTTGGCCAGGGCTGGGTTTGAACCCACCACCTTCGGCATATGGGGCTGGCGCCCTATGCCTTTGAGCCACAGGTGCCGCCCGACTTTTACCTTTTTAATTAAATGTGCATGCTTTATTCAGAAGTCAGCCTTTTTTTTTATTTGTCAAAGGAAGAACATGGGTTAATCTATCTAGAGTCTTGTCTACACTTCTATCAGCAATGAATTTTAGTGCAAGAAAGTCGTTAGTGTCTACTAGTGAGAGAAAATGTGCAAAATATTTGAAAATAAGGTGAATTTCACGAGTCGTATATTTCTTTTTTTTATTAAATCATAACTATGTACATTAATGCATTTATGGGGTACAATGTGCTGATTTGATGTACAATGTGGAAGCTGCATCAAATTGATTAACATAACCATCACCTCATTTATTTGTTGTGGTCAGACATTTATACTCTACTCTTAATAGTTTTGAAATGTACCATTGCATTGTGCATATTAGGTGAGGTCCCACCAAGCACCCTCACTCCTCTTGGCCTCTCCCCCCCTTCCCTCCTTCTTTCTGGACTATAGTTGTGTATTATCATTTGTATGGATGTGTAGGTGATTATATATTGGTTTCACAATAGTATTGAGTACATTGGATACATTTTCTTCCATTTTATATTTCCTAGCAAAAACATTCTCTTTTTTACTTTTTTTTGTAGAGACAGAGTCTCATTTTGTTACCCTCGGGAGAGTGCTGTGGTGTCACAGCTCACAGCAATCTCCAACTCCTGGGCTTGGGCGATTCTCTTGCCTCAGCCTCCCGAGTAGCTGGGACTACAGGCACCTGCCACAATGCCCAGCTATTTTTCCGGGGCTGGGTTTGAACCCACCACCCTTGGTATATGGGGCCGGTGCCGTACTCACTGAGCCACAGGCACTGTCCATCTTTTTTACTTTTCACATTTTAATCCATAGTTGGATTTAAGTAAGGCCCTGGGCTTTCCTTAAGTTCCCACAAGAAGGCATCACACAATCAGTTTATATATTGGACCCTCATACATTTGCATTTCCAGTCTTTCGTCTTCATACAAAAATTGCCATCTTAGATGGTGCCATAAAGAATAAATGTCATTATAGGGTTTCAGTAGAAAGCTACAATATATCGTGGCCTTATCGTAGTAAGTTTAACTATAACAATGAAAAAATTCCTACCATGAGAGTAGTGTCAAAGAAGCAGCAAGTAAACTAAGAGTTGTCATTCCCTCCTAGCCTTCTGACGATGATGGAGCTGGGATAAATGTACACAACTCTATTCCCTCTGAAATTATCTAAACAAGGTTAAATTTAAGCTGATGCAGATTGAGACACCCAATTATTTCTCCCATTTAAGACTTTAATTATTATTAAAATCAACCTTTGTTATTTAACCTCAATTTGACCTATGTGATTTTCTTGATACAAAAAGAATGCTCATAGTGAATCATCTAAAAATTGCTCATATTGTATCATTAATCTTTTCCATTCTGGAGTAGGGTGCTGGCCCCATATACCAGAGGTGGCGGGATCAAACCTGGCCCCAACCAAAAACTACAATCTTTTCCACTCTGTCTTGTTTGAAATTCAAATAACAATATGGGTGAACTGCCCAGATTTTAAGCAATTAACAAATATTGCTTCTTATATAATATATAATATAATATTTCTTTCTAATACTATCTCATATTCAAGAATGGCTACATAATTGGTGTGGTCATGTGCAAAATAAATGGGGGGCATTTGTTCAAAAATTATTAATAATTACAAGATGGCGACAATAGAATATTAAACCAAGTGTGGAGCCCTTCCAAGTATAGGACACTGTACAACTGCATAGGCTCAAGCCCTTTTATGTGAATATATTAATTTTATCATAATACACATATATCAATTCATGTGATTCTTATAACCACTTGTGAAGTACGCAGAGAAGCTAATATCAGCCACATTGTTTTTCCCATAACATTTACAGAATATGATGTTCAAAGAACTTGGGTCACCACCTAATTGGTAAGTGATGGAGCTGTCACTCTAACGTTCTCACTTCTCTTCCAGAGCTCCTTCCATTGTACTGCATTGATTCTTGATGAAAACAGCATCACAGGGCGCCGGCCGGCCCCATATGCCGGAGGTGGTGGATTCAAACCCAGCCCCGGCCAAAAACTCCAAAAAAAAAAAAAAAAAAAAAAAAAAGCAGCATCACAAAACCGTATCTGCCTGTTATTTAGCAATGCCTCGTTAGTATACGATCCTAGAAATAATAAGCACAAGTTGATATCCATTTAAAATTCTGTCATTAATTCACCTGTTATTCAATCATTATCGTTAAAAAAAAATTAAATAGAAGGCTAATAGGTTGAGATGTCTCCAGCATTTTGGGTACCAGGGTAACCAAACTGAAAGCCAAATCAGAGTCACTTCTTAACCAATCAGAAACTTACCTCTTACTACACACTTAACCAATCAGAAATGACCAACTTCTAACTGGGGAATTTCTACACTAACCAGTCAAATATTTTCTTTGTCTTGCTTCTTTGAATACCTTATAAATGTTTTCACTTTGCAGCCCCTTGGTGGAGCCCAGAACTGCCTGGGGTCTGAAGTTGCCTTACTCATGAATCGCTGTTTACAGGTGCCTGTAGCTCAAGTGACTAAGGAAACAGCCACTACGCCAGAGCTGGCAGGTTCAAATCCAGCCCAGGCCTGCCAAACAACAATGACAACTACAACCAAAAAATAGCCTGGCATTGTGGCGGGAGTCAGTAGCCCCAGCTACTTGGGAGGCTGAGGCAAGAGAATTGCTTAAGCCCAGGAGTTAGAGGTTGCTGTGAGCTGCGATGTCAAAGCACCCTACACAGAGTGACAGCTTGAGTTTCTGCCTCAAAAAGAAATAAATAAAATAAAGAAAGAAAAATCTCTTTAAAATTATAATGAGCGTAAGTTTCTTTTGGATGTTATTTTTCTAGCCAAGAAACAACAAAACTAAACTAAAAGCAAAACAAACCAACAAAAATAATTGCTTTTTCTCTCCAAGAGTGGTTCCAGACAATGAACATCTTTGTGTCCTTTGCCTGTTTGTTTACAGCCTTCAGCAAGCCTCTCACAAGCTTAGCACTAAAACTCATTATAGTACTTTCTCCTTCCACCTGTGTTTATTGAGAGTTACTAAGGGCAGAACTCAGTCAAGAAAACAGTTTCTTATTAAAATAGTTGGTCCCTATCCTGAAAGAGAACTCCCTTGCTAATCTCAGTGAAAACCACAAATTGCCTTTTCTATCTGCCTATTAATTCATTCCCCAAACAGGAAAAAAATGAAGAAAAGATCATGCTGCTTTTATCCTCTCTCCCCATCACCAGTAAAATCTGCTCTCAACCCTGCTATGATTTCTTTCCAATCAGGAGAATGTTGCCATAGCAACCAATTGACTGACTCAGTCGATTGGCTTTACTCAGCTTTTTCTGAATACTCAATTAACACGGATTGTTTCATTCATTTAGAAATGAAACAATCCATGTTTTTGAGTTCCTACTCAGTCCAAGGCACCTGATCCAATGTTTTGTCAGAAGTCAAAGTTTGCGGGATTCAAAGGGAAAACTCTTAGGTTTGACATTAAAGAACCAATGATGTGAAACACAGACTTGTCTTTTATGTAAGGGATAGATTTTATGTATTATATATGTTTATATAAAACATTCACATTTTATACATTATGTATAGTTATTTAAAGTATTGGGATCCTGTTGGTTTTAGGCTTTGTGCACTTGGGTGGGAATCTAGACACTTTGGGTGGGATTTTGTTTTCTGCTTTGGAATGTAGGGAAAGGAGGCTGGCTCCCATAATTCAAGAGTAATTGCTTCTTGAATGCAGAACAAAAGAATTGCTAATAATTTAGTTTAACTAAGCTTTCCTTTTAGTGCACAATATAGTCTAGTTCATTCATTATAGACAGCAACTGTTTCAGGGACAGAAACCAGAGAAAGCTCTTGTGCAGGCATAGTCATTGTGCTGAACGTATTATACTCAGATCAACAAAGCTTTGTTTAAATAATAACAGTAATTAGTATTGTTAAAATCTCTTTCATCTGCATAATACTTCATATTTTGGAAGTGCCTTTCAGTATCTTGTAATCTCACAGGACTATTCCAAATCTTGTGGGTCATAAGAAATAGCTCCTGGAAGACCACATTTCATAGGAGCTTATTTCTTTTTTATTTATTTGTTTATTTTGTTAAATCATAGCTGTGTACATTAATGCAATCATGGGGTACAATGTGCTGGTTTTATATACAATTTGAAATATTTTTATAGAATTGGTTAACATATCATTCATGGCATTTTCTTATTGTGTTTAGGCATTTATATTCTGCATTTAGTAAATTTCACCTGTACTCTTCTACAATGCACCATAGGTGTGGTCCTATCAATTACCCTCCCTCTACCCATCCTTCCCTCTCCCCTCCCCTCCCTTGTCCCTTTCCCCATATTCTAGGAGCTTATTTCTTCCTTTCTTCTTCTTTTTTTTTTTTTTTTTTTTTTTTGGAGTTTCCGGCTGGGCCTGGGTTTGAACCTGCCACCTCCGGCATATGGAGCTGGTGCCCTACTCCTTTGAGCCACAGGTGCCACCCAAGGAGCTTATTTCTTACCTTGAGAGTAGGCTGCATTTATGTCATTGGTAAAGGATAAAAGTCACAGCCCTCCATTATTTCTGTGTCAGAGGGGAGAAGGGAAAGAGAGAAAAAGAAAGAGAGAGAATTTTTAGGGATAAATGTGCGGGTATCGACACACACTGTTTTAAGAGATAGTAATTTCAGGGTAGAGCCTATGGTTCAAGGAGTGGGATGTCGGCCCCATATACCAGAGGTGGTGGGTTCAAATCCACCCCCAGTCAAAAACTGCAAAAAAAAAAAAAAAAAGATAGCAATTTGGATTGCAGCCCTCTTCTCCCTGAATGGGATAAAGGACAGAATACTTTTTCTTATATCTCCTTCCAAGCCAATCATCTGACTCACGTTCTCTTGTCAATATTTTATGTTAGTGCATTTGATTTCTCTATAATTTCAAAATTCTTACAAACAAGGACTATGTCTATTATATTTTTGTGTACTCTGTAGAGTGTATCATATTGGAGTGGAGATGTTCATTGCTTTTTTTCCTTAAACGCCACAGAAGCAAACACACACACACACACACACACACACACATTTATTTATTTGCTTGTCTATATAAAATTTCCCTGGCTTCCTGACTTGAAGCAGTTGAGGACATATGACCTAGCTGTTTCTTATCAGTTCTCACTACCCTATAGGAATGTTAGCATCCATTAAGGCAGGTTTCATTTCCTGGGTCCCAAGCAAATTTTATACCTTTTATTTTCCTTATTGGACAAAATAACCTTTGTTATATCCATTGGGGAAATCTTAAAATAGCAGGAAGAACCCAATTTCCAGTTCCAACCCAATGCCACATTAGTTTTGCAATCTTGAGAAAATCACTTTGCCTACCTGTGCCTCAGTCTCCTCAGCAGTCAAATGAAGTTCATTAGACCTATCTTACCTGTTTTACTCATTTATAGATACTATTAAATTAGGGAAGAAGTGCAAACTCGATCACTGTCTCTGCATGATGTGGCAGGAGCTAAGGGAACCAGGTTTGCTAAAGTAAATATGGTGATAGGAATGTATTAGCCTCAGATGTTACTGAGGTTGCCTGTTATATCCTAGTACAAGGTAAGAAGAATAAGAAAAATAAATAAATAAATAAATAAATAAATTAGGGAAGAACATCAAATGGTGTCATTTGTAAAGAACTAACAAATCATATACAGCAGCCTTACATTTTAGAGGATCACTGATATTCATGCTTGCCAAAACTCACACAGTAGGAGACCAATGCCTGTGTGTCAGGATTTTATTCCAGCGCTATTTGCGCTACTTTCTGGTAAGATTCTGAAAGCACTTGCAAAGGTACAAATGCAAAATATTGTGATCAGTATTCATTATACGACTCCTTCAAGTTCTTGGAAGACTGCTGAGGATGATGAAGCTTAAAACAGAAATGCCTTTATCAGTTGTCATGATAAGAAACTGGTACCTTAGCTTCCAAGGAAGGGATAGAAAATCAGCCAGTGCCCTTAATAAATTCAAATCTAGCTTTCTCAAGATGATAATGAGGCTTGGCACCTGTAGCACAGTGATTACGGCACCAGCAACATACACTGAGGGTGGCAGGTTCGAACTTGGCCCGGGCCAGCTAAAACAACTGCAACGAGAAAATAGCTGGGTGTTGTGGCAGGCACCTGTAGTCCCAGCTACTTGGAAGGCTGAGGCAAGAGAATTGCTTAGGCCCAAAGGTTTGAGGTTGCTGTGAACTGTGATGCCACAGCACTCTACCAAGGGGAAAATAGTGAGACTCTGTCTCAAAAAAAAAAAAAAAAAAAAGATGATAATGAAAGGAGCATCTGCACATGGAAAAGGTAGATAGACCCGTGGACCTGGTTTTCGTTCCCCTAGGTCACACGTGGCCTTCTAGGTCAGTGCATTTCAACCTTGTTTTAAAATCTCATGTATTTTTCCTGTTGCTATTGCTTATGACTCACCTTTTAAATGTTAGTTTTCTATGTGGTGATTTGCTTCTTCCTCAAAAATGACTGACTTTGGAAAAGTCTATTCTCATTAAGTTATAAGTATCTCCAATCCAGTTCCAACCTTCTCAGCAAGATTAGCAGAGGCCTTCGTTGAGACTACCTGACAAGTCACTACCTCCCTTTGTTTTTTTTTTGTTTCTTATTTTATTTTATTTTTATTTTTCATTAAATCATAGCTGTGTACATTAGTGAAATCATGGGGTACAGTGTGCAGGATTCATATACAATCTGAAATATTTTCATCCAACTGTTGGACATAACCTTCATGGGATTTTCTCATTTATTGTGTGAAAACATTTGTGTTCTGCATTTAGTAAGTTTCACCTGACCCTTCTAAGATGCACCATAAGTGTGATCCCACTCTTTATCCAGAGGATGGGTGGAGAGAAGAAACTTTTACATATTGTTAGTGGGACTGAAAAATAGTGAAACCTCTGTGAAAATTTGAATGGAGATACCTCAATTAACTTAAAACAAACCTACCATTTTTTCCACCAATCCCACTGCTATGTGTATACCCAAAGGAAAAACAGATCATTTTATAAAAAGAACTCCTGCATGTGAATGTTTATAGCAGAAGCATAATTCACATTCACAAAGATGTGGAAACAACACAAGTGGCCACCAATACGTAGATGGATTAATGAAATGTGGTATATGCATAGTATGGAGTACTACTTAGCCACAACAAATGGTGAGCTAGTATCTTTTTGGACAACCTGAAGGGAACTGGAAACAATTCTTCTAAGTGAAACATCACAAGAATGGAGAAACAAACACACGCACTTAATATAAATTAGAACTAATCAACCAACACTTAAGTGTGCCAGTAGAAGTAAATCTCAGTGAATATCAAGTTGAAGGATAGGGAAAGGTATGGGTAAATTCACACCTATTTGGTATAGTGCATGGTATCTGGGTGAAGGTCATACTTACATGTATAACTTTGACTCAATCTGGACAAAAATAAATTATGCAAACAAAACCCTTGTAACCCCTAACATTCTGGAAAAAAAAATTGCATACTAGCCTTTTAGCTATTATCTAAAAACTTTCATAAGCAATCATTATCTTGCTAAGCCTTATGACAACATGAGGAAGAAGATGGGGTAAATTTTGTGACTTTCATTTTTAATATTCAAGGAATAAAATATTAATGCAAAAACAAGGTAAATAAAATACTTCATCCCCACTTCATTCATTTCACAAATAAAAGTTTCATTTTTCCATGCTACATTAGTTTTTGTGCACAGAAAACATTGCTGTGATCATAGCACATATTCAGTTTATATCTGTTTCAATGATTAAACTTCATAAGCATTTTCCATGTTTGTTACATAGTCTTGCTAATTAAAAATGTATCGGGTTACTGATTTTTTTTTATACAGGTCATATATCACAATTTACTATGCCAAATAGTGGACATTGTCTTGAATAGTACTATATTGAGGAAATTCACGCATCTAGTTTTTTCTTAATTAACTTTATTTTCACACATTTGTAGAACTTTTTTATATGGTGAATGGGTAAGAAAATTTTTATTTTTCTATATAATTATTCCCTGTTTTTCAAAAATAAAAAAAAAAATGATACCAACTCAAAGAGCAAATTGCAATAGATGAACATATTGGTTCCAAAATAATATAACTATTTTTATAATATTTGGCCTAATTTAATGCATAATACTTAAGAAATCTAGTATTTTAAATTTTCTAATTGCTAGGGATAGGGACATTTGTCTATACATTTGGATGTATTTGTGCTTTCTACTTGTGTAAATATCTGTTTGTAATGATTTTTGCTGCTATGGTCATTATAAAGAAATTTAAATAATGAAACTGAACATCTTATATTTGCCTTCTTTTGTGTATATCCATGTTTCTATCTGGTGCTACATTTCTTCTGCTTATGGAACTTAGTTTAACCTTTCTAACAGAGAAATTCTTGTAGCATTTGGGTGTCTGGAAGTATCTTGACTTCACTTTTATTTTTATATTTTTCCTTTTAAAAAATACTTCTTTTACCATTGTTAATTGGGGATTAACTGAATATATAACTAGAAATTAATCTGGAGAAAGGGAAGAGAGGAATAGAATTTGAACAGGGCAGAAGTGGAGGAAGGACTGTTTAGGAAGCAGGACTTTAATGTGTTAGGAGAATATTAATATATTTCATCTTTGTCCATAATGCTATGCATGTATTTTTGAAGTATGAAGAATTCTAAATGACAGTATTTTTCTTTCAGTAGTTTAAAAGTTTATACTCTCACTTGCATCATCTTTGATAAAAAGATTTCATGTCATTGTTACTTTTCTTTCTCTATATGCAGCACGATACCATGGTTTGGATGTTTGTGTCCCCTCCCCCAAATGTGTATATTGAGATCCTAACCCTTAGCTTGGCACCTGTGGCTCAAGCGGCTAAGGCGCCAGCCACATGCACCTGAACTGGCAGATTTGAATCCAGCCTGGGTCCACCAAACAACAATGACGGTTGCAACCAAAAAACAGCCAGGCGTTGTGGCAGTCGCCTGTAATCCCAGCTACTTGGGAGGTGGAGGCAGGAGAATCACTTGAGCCCAGGAGTTGGATGTTGCTGTGAGCTGTGGTGGTGCCACAGCACTCTACCCAGGGTGACAGCTTGAGGCTCTGGCTCAAAAAAAAAAAAAAAAAGAAAAAGAAAAAAAAGAAAAAGAAAAAGAAAAGGAGAGGGAGAGAGAGAGAGAAATCCTAACCCTTGAGATGCTGGTTTTAGGAAGTGTGGCATTTTGGATATGACTAGGTCATGAAGGCAAGTTCCTCATGATTAGAATTAGTGCCCTTAGAAAAAAGAGACCTCAGATATATGGCTTCCTTCTGTCATGTGAGGACATTACAAAACACGCCATCCATGGACCAGGAAGCAGCCCTCAGACCCTGAATCTGCTGGCACCTTGACTTTGGACTTTTCAGACTCCAGTACTCTTAAAAATATATTTCTGTTGCTTATTACTCCCCCAGTATATGGTCTTTTGTTAGGGTAGCCTGAACGGTCTGAAGAGCATGACATTTTATTTGGTTGTTTTTAAGATTTTCTATTTATTACTTATTTTAAGTAATGCAATTATCATGTGTCTTTTGTGTAGTTTTACCTTTTTTCTTGTACTTGGGATTCATTCAACTTTCTAGATATGAAGTTTTATAGTATTAATTAACTTATGGAACAGTTTTAGTCATATTTTCTTTCAATAGTTTTCCTGCACTCCACAATCTTTCTTTTCTTCAGAAACTTCAATTACATGTATACTTAACCATTTGAATTATTTTACATTATTTTTATGTTGTGTTCATTTTTCAACCTTTTTTCTCTCTGTCTTTCATTTTGGATAGTTTATTCTTATTCCTATTTTATAGATGTTGTGTGGAGGTAATAATTCTAGCTCACTTAGAGAGAATTATAACCTATATATCTCGGGCCCTGGGCTCATGTTATTTCTTTTATTATAAAAAAAGGAAAAGCTAAAGTCAGCATTTGGGCTTATAGTATCAGAATATAATTCAAATATGAGTAAAATATCAACTGTCTTATTTGTGTCATAATTATGAAAGCATATATTTTACTCTTCAAACTAATTTTTTTCCAGTGTTGGAAAGATGTAGCTGAACGCATCCACCTTCTCTGTGTCTTTCTTATTACTGGATTTTAGGTGGCAGCACCTCCAAAATTTCCCATGAAAAATTGGGGCAACTCAATTCCACAGACCAATCCTACAGACAGCATGTCAACTCTACTTTTGTATGGTTTAAACACATGCAAATCAGTCACTTTTCTTCTGTCGAAAGATCATGCAAGAAACTGTGACACAAAAAGCAAAAGTTAGAGGTTGATGAGATTTTTCTGCCTTTGTGAGGTTCTGTATTCATTTCTATTCTCTGGCCCCATTCTACCCTAACACAGTTAATACAGTTTTTATTTATTTATTTACTTTTGAGACAGAGTCACACTTTGTCACCCTTGGTAGAGTGCCATGGCATCATAGCTTACAGCAACCTCTAACTCCTGGGCTTAAGAGATTCTCTTGCCTCAGCCTCCCGAGCAGCTGAGACTACAGACATCCATGACAACCCCTGGCTATTTTTAGAGATGAGGTCTTGCTCTGGCTTAGGCTGGTCTCGAACCTGTGAGCTCAGGAAATCCACCAGCCTTGGCCTCCCAAGTGCTGGGATTACAGGCGTGAGCCACTGTGCCCAGCAATACAGCTTTTTTTTTTTTTTTTTCACACCGAAATCTCATCTCCTAAAAGCATGATCTCAATTTAGACTCAGATGCATTTTATGATGACACTGGATGATCAAAGTATTAATAAACACCAATTTTTGTACTAGAAGTGTGCTGCTGACATAGTTCTCTGAATATGTCTCTTGGCACAGGTAAGGGTGCCAAGGAACCCTGTTTTAAGCTAACCTGACCATGAAGCAGAGTATTTGGATGAAGTTTTCCTCATATAAAAAAGCTATTGGTTGATTAGCAAGTAATGAATTTAAAAGGAATTCTTCACCTTTATTTCTATCCTTATGTTCACCTTATTTTACCACCCATACTTTATCTTAACCCTATATTACTTCCACACTCCACCCCTCATCTTTACTCCTTTCTTTATTTTATCTGCTGAGGTGAGAAGACTCAAGGAGAGGGAATCAGGATAAGGTAAGACTATCTAATGAATATAGATTTTAGGTAAAAGTTTATTTTTAATGGCTTATATTTTTAAAATGCATGTCAAAATGTCTTCCAAAATATTCTTCAGAAAATAACTGTCAAAATGTCTGATTTAAAGACCTAGACCTCTTTTCTTCTATGATCATTGGGCTGTAGCTTTCTTTGTGAATCTGAGGCCATATACATACCATCCATCCATTCAACAAACAGGGAAAGTCTACTTTGTGTTTGAAACAGTGCTCACTATTAAGAATAGAGATCTGAACACTATTGCTTATCTTTAGAGAATTCCCAATCTTGTGGGTTAGATAAGCAATAAACAAATACATCCACAGATAAACACATAATTACAATTGCATAAGTGCCTCAAAAGGAAAAAATGCAACATTTGGACACCACCCAAGTGCTCATCAACCTATAAATGGAGAAATAAACTGTGGTGTATGTGTGTGTGTGTGTGTATAATGGAATATTATTCAGCCATACAGAAAGATGGAGACTTCATATCTTTTGTATTTTATCTGGAAGATTTGGAGAACATCCTCTGAAGTAAAGTATCATAAGAACATAAAAGCAAGTATCCAATGTACCAATATTAAAATGAAACTAGTGGATGAAGAACTACATACCAATACTATAGAAAAACACATTTATATTCAAGAAGAAAGCATGGGGGAGGTGTGGTAAGCTCTCACGTATTGGGTATAATATAGGGGTGTGAGCCATACACCCCTATATTATACCTAATAGGTGAAGGGCTCAACTGCAACTTGGACTTTACTTGAAAAATATAGACAGTATAACCAAATTGTATGTACTCTTATATTAATCTGAAACTCTAAAAATAAAAAAAAAATAAAAGAAAGTAATAATGGGAAGCATAGGTTAAAATTTTTACATATATCTACAATTTAATGCTTTTATCAAAAGGAGCATCCTCCCTCACTTTTTTCCTCTTCTCTTGTCAATGGTCCTAAGATCCCCCAGCTTTTCTTTTCTGTGTTCTGCATTGACAAGAGGACAATTTGACATATTTACTCTGCTTGCCTTTTTTTTTGTAAAAATATACTATCTGCAATCTTCTTCTCAAGGCTCACAACGAATAGCTTAAACTCAGAGGGGACTCTACCTAGCCTCAAATTCTCACAACTCAAAAACACAACAGACATGGATGTCATTTGACCTAACACCTCTATTCATATACCACTTTCTGATTTGGGTAGTGTGCCACCCTGAGCTTTGCTTGTTCTTTTGCACCCAATGCAATTGGAATTATAGGGAAAATGCCAGCACACTGAGTTCTAATTGAGTATTGGGTCCTTTATTGGCTGGAGAGACCAAGAGGGGATTCACACCCAAAGAACTCTCTAGGCCTGTGCATAACAATGGAAGGAACTTTCTATATCTTTCCTTCAGTTGGGGGGAGAGGAGTGGAATCCTTAAAGCAGAGCAGTTTACAAAAGGGAGACGTTGCAAGGTTAGATCCACAGGGTAAGGGGTTGGGAAGTTACAAGGGGAACCAGACGCTGTGAAGAGAGGAATGTAGTTTTACAAGGGTCTATAACTCTAAGCTAATCCCCATTCTCCACTGGGTGTGTTTAATAGTCAGTTGTGCTCAGAGGCAAGCAGTGATGATGAGGGAAAGAAGAAAGAGAGTGCAAAACAGGGTCTGTCTGGCCTTTCTGTTCCTTAATTTTCTATTCATGTTGGCTGACAGCATGGCTTCTGGGTAGGCTTAATTCATTGCTTCCTCTTCTTAGTAAGAAAAGCTCAGTTAATCCAGGATCGATGTCAACAAAGCCCTAGGGAGGCTCAATCTAATTTTTAGTTCTCCTTCCTAACTTTTTGAGGAATTAATGTCACTCTACCTTCTTTGAACCCCTTTCTCTTTCAAGTTTTCCCTGCTTTGTATGTTTCCCTCATAACAATAATTACACTGTATTCAAATTATCTGTTTGTTCACATCCTCATCCTCCCCTAGACTGAGAGTCCCTTAGAGGCAGCGATACAATTTGATTTATTTTTGATTTTTAGTTTCCTAGCATGGGGTTTGTTGAATGAAGAATGAAGAACACTGACCCCTCAGCTGGCATTATGGCTGATATTGTTACTTTCTCTAGTTTAAAAATATCCATACCTTTTTTTAACCCCATTACATTTTATCTTTAAGAAAATGTCCTAAGGATACAATCAGAGATGCAAACAGATATACATACAAGACTTCTCACTGCAATGGTATATATAATTTAAAAAAAAACTGTATTTTGCAACCTAAATGTCTAATAACAGAGGAATGATTAAATGCAGGCATATATGAAGCTATTAAAATAATTATCTTGAAGACTGTAAACATAAGAAAATACTTCAGATATGTTAAACTAAAAAGGTTTGTAAAGCTGTTACAAAAGTTTAATATTCTCTATGTCCTCAAGTTGCAAAACATGCACACAAACACACAAATGCATGCACATACATGCATATAGTCATGTGTTACTTAACAGTGGGTATACATTGTGGGAAATGTGCCATTAGGTGATTGTATCATTGTACGACCATCATAGACTGTACTTGTAAACACCTAGATTGTTTGTACAAATAGCGTATAGTCCTAGGCTATGTGGTATAGCCTATTGCTCCTAAGCTACAAACCTTTACATCATGTTACTACACTGAATACTTTAGGCAGTTGTAACACCTTGGTAAGTATTTGTATATTCAAGTATATATAAACATAGAAAAGGTTCAGTAAAAATACAGTATCATAGTCTTATGGGACCACTGTCATACATTAGGCAGGTTATTATTGATCAAAACATTACACAGTGAATGACTCAATGTGTGTGTCTTTGTGTGTCTCCAAGGAAAAAGGAACTTTACACTAGCTTTAAAACTTTATATTAGAAGTTTACACTAGCACATTTGCAATGGTATCTCAGGAACCATACGTTTATTTTCTTCATCATTTCATTCATATTTCAAATTATTTACCATGAACATATATGTTTATTTTGATAAGTGAAAGAAAATAATTAAGCATATAGACCTCAGAGTTGATAGCACATTGCTAAATGGAGTCTAATCCAAGAATAGAAAAGCAGGATGACCATTTCCATTGTTGTGAACCTCACACATCTACTGATGTAGCACAAGGTCATATATAATTGACTGGAGGCCATAGCTACTGGTCACATTAATTCAACCCTGCTAGCTATTGTTTTCTCAATGTCCTAAAGCCACTTCTATATGTTTTCCTGCCTGTGCTTGTGTGGAAAAATTCCTTTCTTCTTTTTGTGAGATGTAAACTTGCTTTGCTTTTCCTTTCCTTTATTTTTTATTTCTTTGGTAAAACAGGTGTGGTAAAGTCACTTTCTTTCTGTCTGGTATAGTTTTCCTAGTAGCAGACAGTTAAGACTTGGATTGTTATGACTTAAGCTGAGCTTTTGTACTGAAAAACTAAATGCATGTAAATTAATTAATGTGGTTGAATAATATGGAGAATGTGGAATACAGATAAAAAGAACCCAACCAACTTGTACATTTGGTTAAAATAAAGTTATTGAAATTCTGTCTCCAATACTCATTAAATAAAGTAAATTAAGACTAACATTAGAGCAGAAAACAGCTTTGCATGGACATATTATGGCTTTAAAAATTTCCAACAAGTCTCCAGAACTAGATAGAAATTAGAAGCAGTTGCGAGCACAGTGAGAAATTACTGAACTGGATATTACAGTAACCTAATTACTGCTACCCCACAAATCCTCTGTGGGTCAAAGACAATGCTAGATTTTTCCATAGAAAATAAGGCATGACAAGTCAGAATTTAAAAAGTCATCATCTAAGTTTACTCCCTCCCATTGTACAGATAAGGACACTGAAGCAGGCACAGATGTAAGACATGGCCCATGTTTTCCCAATCAGTGTGACAGCTGGATCTAGAATCCTAGGACTTATCCTCAGTCTTTTTCCAAGAGAAAAACACATTTCTGTGAGCTAGCCTATTATGACCTGTAAAGCAGTTGAATAAATTCTACACATTAGCCTAACACAGATTGCAAAAAGACCATTATGCTGCCAGAAAATTGCTTTCTGTGCCTATCCTGTACATTTCTCTTGCTACCATGAATGTCATAGCAGGAACAACACTTCCTTGAGCTCATTGCCTCTCTTATGTTCCAACCCTGGGCCACTTTCAGTAAACTCCCTTCTAGTTAAGCCTGTTTTTCCACAGTATTCCCATATATTTATGAGGCCCCGACCTTTATTCTCTTGCTAGTACTGTGGAAGACACCTCCCAAAACTGATCTGCAAACCAAATATTGCCCACCCATTGCCTCCCTGCATGGAGATGATTGTAGTCATCATTTTCTGGACTTTGAAGCTAGCCTACGGTTGTAGCTTATTATCTAGTTTTATATTCCTGGGAGACAGGCCAGGGGAAATGTTTAAGACCACACTCCATGTTGAAGTGAACTGATGGGCTTCCTCTGGGACAGGCCTTCCAAGGAGCCTATTGAGCAGCTTTTGAGACAGCAGGACATGGTAGCATGGAAGCCTTAGGAGGCTGCATCATTCCTTTAAGGCTAGCTATCCTTCTATTTCTCTTTGGCAATAATGGAATCCTTTTAGTGTATCCCCAATAGTTAGGTTTGAAGTTCTAAGCCATAAGCCATGTTATCTTTATCTTGGGTTTTGAGATGCATCACAAGGATGCATCCCTGTCCATTTTTATTTGCTTCATTTTTTCTTCTTATTATTTTCTGCAATCCAGGATGGTCTTTGACTTCATATCTCTTTGTATTCTTTTCTTATTAGTCCAGTTCTCTAAATAGGCAACCAATTTTCTGTTCCAGTGCGGATGAAAATATTTGTTAGCCCTAGTGGGCACTTTAAAATGTCAAATGTCAGTTTCCTTTTTGCTGCTTCATTGACTGGAACTGTTTTTACAGCTATCACTGGCAGATGTAAGCTAGAGACCAAGTTAGGGATGTGCTAGTCTGTTCTTTGACTGTGGTATGGTTACTGATTGAGAAAACCAGTGAAAGCTGGACCCTTAGAGTAGGGAAAAGTTTAGTGAAGAGAATAGTTCATGGTATTTCTGAGTCAGGTGGTAGGGGAAATTGGTATGAGCTAAATGTTCCACTGAAAGGGAACTTCTGTAGGAAAAGTAGGGGTATAAGTAGCAGGGATAAGCTACAATGAAACTTTGGGTGCTGAACTTGATGTAGTAAAAATAGTATGAATTGGAGATTATAAGACCTATATTCTGACATAGCTCTGTGTGAAATTGAGTGAGTCTTTCTCCCTAATCTTCACTGCAACATTCTCTCCGGATTTTAATTCTCCAACGTCAGCATGAGGTTTTTGAAATAGATAAGTCTATCAAGGTCACTACCATCTTTTATTGTTGATGAGTCCTGGAATTATAAGACCAGGCCTGGCTCTGCCAGTGTCTTTAGCATAGGAAATTCCAGTGTACAAATGGTGCTTGCCTTCTATACCTTGGCCAATTTTCTGGCACTAAAAATGCCAGATGGAAGTTCAGTGAGAATTACTTATCTCCAGAGAAGTGAAACAAGGTTGTGAAAGGGAAGCTGGTGTGGGGGGGGTCAGTTTCAAGGACAGCAGGGTCAACAGAAACAAGATAAAGCTGGTAAAGATTACTGGGTTCTACTGTGTGGAAAGAGGTCTTTTGTGCAAAGACTTTTGTCTTGTCCTTCCTGGCTTGACAAGCAGACCAATTCATTTTTGGGGGTACTGAGCCCCCTCTTGGCACTTCTAATGGGAGATTAAGGCATGTTATCCTCTCCATTACTTTCATTTTATGTCAAAATATTAATGGGATACAATGATTTTGGTTATAGGATAAGATTTATAATTCTTAAGTCAAGGCTGTAAGTGTACCCATCATACTAATAGTGTATCCATTAGGTAAGTTTTTCTCTTTTCCCTTTTCCCTCCTCCCCTGCTTAATTTTCAATTATTTTTACTTCTCTGTGCACATGTGTTCTCATCAGTTAGTTCCAATTTAATAGTGAGTGCATGTAGTGTTTGTTTCTCAATTCTTGAGGTATATCCCCTAGGGGAATGACTCAGTTCTATTCCAATTGCTGTAAAAGGCATTAATTAATTATTTTTATGACTGAGTAGTACTCTGTGGTATACATATGCTATATTTTGTTAATCATCTCCTAAACTGATGGACACTTGGACTGATTCCACATTTTTGCAGTTGTGAATTGTGCTAAAATAAACATTCAAGTACAGGTATATTTTTGATGAAATGACTTTTTTTTTTCCTTTGGGTAAGTACCCAGTAGTGAGATTGCTCAATCAAATGGTAGATCTACTTTTAGATCTTTGAGGAATATGCGTACTCTTTTCCATAAAGGCGGCACTAGTTTGCAGTCCCACCAACAGTGTATAAGCTTTCCTTTCTCTGCGCATCCATCCAAGCATTTATTGTTTTTAGACTTTTTAATAAAAGCCACTCTAACAAGGGTAAAGTTATATATCTTATTGTGAATTTAATTTGCATTTCCCCAATGATTAGTAACATTGAGCATTTTTCATATGTTTATTGGCCATCTCGCTATCTTTTTCTAGAAAGTTTCTGTTCATGTTTTTTGCCCACCTGTTAAGGCTTTTTACCCCCCCTTTGCTGATTTGCTTGAGTTCTTGAGTAGATTCTGGATATTAGAACATTACTTTCATCCTTTCTTTCAACAATTTCAGAGGCTTTCCCCTGACTTCTTAATTTATTTATCAAATCTGGACTCCTCTGTTCAACTTAGTCTGGTAACCCTCATTCTCTCATTTACATGTATTTCCTAGTCCTTTGCAGGTCAGATATTCCCAGTAGTATGATCATGATAATTATTTCTAACACAGATTAGAAATCAGAAAATCTCTGTTATGATACTGGTCCTACAGAATTGAGCAAACTATGTTGCCTACACCAGTTATATGCCAGAAACTGAAGCAAACCATTTCCATGGATTCTTTCTCATTGAATGATCACAACTATTTGAGCAAAGCATTGTTTTCCTTGACTTACAAATGAGGAAACTGACACACAGAGAAAGGCATAGGCTTGGCTTTGGTCCTTCAGTAATTCTTTAAAGCAGAGCAAACCTCTTTTCAATATAACTTCAATATAATGCCTTTCCTCTCTTCTAAAAAAATAATTGATGGAATCTTTAATTAAGACAGAGAGAATGAAAATGGGCTTATGTTACAGCAACAGAAATTAAGTTAGACTTAAATAACAACTTTCTGAGAGTGAGGGGGCTCTTGGACACTGGAACCAACTTCTAAGAAAGAATTTTTACCTATTTATTTTTATGAATGAACAAACTAACCTGCCTCCCCAAATCCTGGTAATGGGATAGATAATACTAGTCATAATATTTACTTTTTCCTTGATTTTAAAGAAGTCAGTAGAGAGGAAAATATATCATGTTTGCTTCCCTTTTCCCACAATGATATTTGCTTGCAGTAAGCATGGAAGCAAATGGTATTGTGAGGAATCTGAAAAGGCTATCCTTGTAATAGGTTTGGAATGAGCACAATGAGATGTCTGTGTGGCCATCATTGACTAGATAAAGCCCTGTGAGATAGGAGCTGGGGAGGCCAAAACAACAGGAAGAAGATATATTATTTATAGTGATTGTCTATTAGGGCCATAGTAAGATGTTAAGAGGTTTTAAGCACTGATAAGATTGCAAGATTCCCTCCTTCCATGTGTAATTCAATACAAAAATTATACAAAACCACACAGTAAGGGAAAGGAAGCCCACAATTTTCCTCATAATAACTAATGTAAAAAGGCTTTTCTTGTTTTTATTTTTTTGGGGGGGTTGCATAAATATTAATAATTGAAACCTCATCATATTGAGTAGTACCTTTAACAAATATGAAGTGTCCTTCCTTATCCTTCCTTATTTTGGTTGGTTTAAGGCCTATTGTATCTTTGAATAGGATTGCAACACCTGCTTTGTTTTTGTTTTCCATTTGCCTGAAATATAGGTGATCATCCCTTCACCTTGAGTCTATATTTATCTTTGTTTTGGGGGGACCATTTGGTAGTTCTTTATGGATCACATTGTAGTTCTTGGGAGGGTCACAAGCTAGTTCTTGGTGGACGACATGGTAGTTCTTGGGGCATCACATGGCAGTTCTTGGTGGAACACATGGTTGTTCTTGGGAGATCACAGGATAGTTCTCAGTGAAACACAGGGTAGTTCCTGGGGGATCATGGTAGTTCTTGGGGGACCACATGGTAGTTCTTGATGGACTACATGGTAGTTCTTGGGGGATCACATAGTAATTCTTGGTGGACCACATGTTAGTTCTTGGGGGATCACATGGCTGTTGTTGGTGTAACACATGGTAGTTCTTGGGAGATCACATAGTAGTTCTTGTTGAACCACACAGTAGTTCTTGGGGAATCACATGGTAGTTCTTTGGGGACCACTTTATAGTTCTTGATGGACTATTCGGTAGTTTTGGGGATCATATGGTAGTTCCTGGGGGACCACAAGATAGTTCTTTGTGGACCAAATCATAGTTCTTAGTAGACCACTTGGTAGTTCTGGGGGATCACATGGAAGTTCCTGGTGAACCATATGTTAGTTCTTAGGGAATCTCATGGAAGTTCTGTTTTAATTTTTTTGAGGAACCTCTTATACTGTTTTCCCTAATGGCTGTGCCAATTTGTATCCTCACAGAATACAAGGGTTCCCTTTTCTCAACATCCTTGCCAGCAGTTTCTATCTCTTGCCTTTTTGATAATCCCCATTCTAACAGGTGCGAGGCAATATTTCAGTGTGGCTTTGACTTGTATTTCCCTGACAGTGATGTTATAATATACTCTCTGACTCCCACTAGGCATCACGCTTTGCCAGCCGTGAGAAGCTGGCTCTGAGTTTGCTTCAAGGACTGCTGGTGTTAATACACTGCCTGCATCCTGGGCTACCTTTGGTCTTTCTCTTAGGAATGAGGTTACCGCAGCCCCTCACAAGGGTGGTTGCATTCCCACTGTCCCATAGGACACTCTTGTCCTGGGGGCGCAGTGAGCCACACACATGCCCTTGGGAGTTACACATATGGTCATTGATATATCTTCTTTGGAAAAAATTGTCTATTTAGGTTTTTGTTTCTTTTACTTTTCTATTGAGCTGTATGTATCCTTATATATATTTTTGGATTTGATACATGGTTTGCATATATCTTATCCCATTCTGTAGGCTGTCCTTATATTTTGTTGTTTGCTTCCTTTGCCATGCAGAAGGTTTTCAGTTTGATAAGGTTTATTGTTTATTTCTGCTTTTGTGGCCTTTGCTTTTGGTGTCATATCCAAAAAAATCATTGCTGAGGCTAACATCAAAGAACTTTCCCCCTATGTTTTCTTCTGGAAGTTTTATAGTTTCAGGTCTTCACATTTAAGTCTTTAATCAATTTCAAGTTAATATTTATATGTGGTATAAGATAAGGGTTCAATTTCTTTCTTTTGCATGTGGATGTCCAGTTTCCCCAACACCATTTATTGAAGACACTGTCCTTTTCCCTCTGTGTATTCTTGGGAGCAATGTGAAACATGAGTTGTCCATAATATGCATCAGTTTATTTCTGGGCTCTTGAACCTGTTTTATTCTCTTGGCTTATGTGTCTGTTTTTATATCAATCTTACTATTTAAATTACTATAGATTTATGTGCAGTTTGAAGTAAAAAAGTGTATGATGTTGCCAGCTTTTTTCTTCTTACTCAAGATTGCTTTGGCTAATCAGCCTTTTGTATATATTTTAGGATTGTATTCTCTATTTCTAGAAAGAAATGTCATTGGAATTTCAGAGATTTCATTGAATTTGTGGATTTCTTTGAGTTATATGGACATTTTAACTATTATTTTTTCTAATCAATTAACATGAAATATCTTCTACTTGTGTCTTCTTTGATTTATTTCATTAATGTCTTAGTTTCGGTGTTTTACTTCCTTGGTTAAATTTATTCCTAAGTGTTTTATTCTTTTTGATGCTATCATATAGTTCATTGTTAGTGTATAGAAATATAACAGGTCTTCATATGTTGATTTTTTTTATGCTGCAGGTTTATTTAATTTGTTTATTAGTTTTAAAAGATTTTTGCTGGAGTCTTCAGTTTTTCTATATAGAAGATCATGTCATCTGTAAACAGACTATTTAACAACTTGCTTTTAAATTTGTATGCCTGGCTCGGCGCCTGTGGCTCAACGGGCTAAGGCGCCAGCCATGTACACCTGAGCTGGCAGGTTCGAATCCAGCCCGGGCCGCCAAACAACAATGATGGTTGCAACCAAAAAATGGCAGGCGTTGTGATGGGCACCTGTAGTCCCAGCTACTTGGGAGGCAGAGGCAAAAGACTTGCTTGAGCCCAGGAATTGGAGGTTGCTGTGAGCTGTGATGCCACGGTACTCTCTCCAGGGTGACAGCTTGAGGCTCTGTCTCAAAAATAAATAAATAAATAAATAAATAAATAAATAAATTTGTATGCCTTTTATTTCTTTGTCTTCTTTAATAGTTCTGGCTAGGACTTCTATTAGCACATTGAACAGAAGCAGTGAGAGTGGGTGTCCTTCCCTTTTTCCTGATCTTAGAGGAAAAGCTCTCAACTTTTCACTATTGAGCATTATGTTTGCTGTGAACTTGTTATGTATGGCCTTTATTATGTTATGGTACATTTCTTCTATACCTAATTTATTGAGAATTTGTTTTAATCACAGAAGGAGGTTCAATTTTGCCAGATGTTTATCCCTCATTCTGTTAATATGGTGTATCATGTTTATTCATTTATATATGTTGAACTGCCCTTGTATCCAGAGATAAATCCCACTTTATCATAGTATATGATTATTTTAATGGACTGTTAAATTAAGTTTGCTAATATTTTGTTAAAGATTTTTGCATCTAAAATAAGTTTGAAAGTGTTCCCTCCTCTTCATTTTTTTTGGAAAAGTGTGAGAAGGGTTGGCATTATTTGTTCTTTAAAAGTTTGGTAGAATTGTACATTTGTAAAACACCAGGGATTCTACTACAAAAATTTTAGAAGTGATCAAGGAATACAGCAATGTCTCAGGCTACAAAAACAACACCCATAAATCTGTAGCCTTTATATGTACCAACAATAGCCAAGCCGAAAAAACAGTCAAGGACTCTATTCCTTTCACAGTAGTGCCAAAGAAGATGAAATATTTGGGAGTTTACCTAACAAAGGATGTGAAAGATCTCTATAAAGAGAACTATGAAACTTTAAGAAAA
>CAUYRH010115657.1:0-10550 GCA_963574655.1 Perodicticus potto | reverse complement strand
AGGATGGTCTGAGGGACACTGAACTGGCCCCCTGTTTAAAAAGTTTGAGGACCCCTGGCGAATACAAAGGCTACTGACTTGTGAACATTGATTTTATATCCTGAGACATTACTGTATTTTTGTGTGTGTGTGTGTGTGTGTATAGAGACAGAGTGCCGTGGCATCACACAGCTCACAGCAACCTCCAACTCCTGGGTTTAGGCGATTCTCTTGCCTCAGCCTCCTGAGTAGCTGGAACTATAGGCACCCACCACAACACCCGGCTATTTTTTGTTACAGTTTGGCTGGGGCCGGGTTTGAACCCACCACCCTTGGTATATGGGGCCGGTGCCCTACTCACTGAGCCACAGTCACTGCCCTATTACTGTATTTTTTTTTTTTTTTTGAGACAGAGCCTTAAGTTGTCACCCTGGATAGAGTGCCGTGGCATCAGAGCTCACAGCAACCTCCAATTCCTGGGCTCAAGCGAGTCTCTTGCCTCTGCCTCCCAAGTAGCTGGGACTACAGGCACCCGCCACAATGCCCGGCCATTTTTTGGTTGCAGCCGTCATTTTTGTTTGGCGGGCCCGGGCTGGATTCAAACCCGCCAGCTCAGGTATACATGGCTGGTGCCTTAGCCCGCTGAGCCACAGGCACTGAGCCAATTTTTAATTTTTTTATAGAGACAGGGTCTCACTACATTGACCAGGCTGGCCTAAAACTCTTGGCCTTGAACAATCCTCCTACCTCAGCCTCCCAAAGTGTTGTGATTATAGGCATGAGCTGCTGCAACTGGCTTGTGTTTTAAAACACAAAATAAAATATATTAAAAATCATTTATAGATCATCCTGGGCAATACTCCATTTCTATAAAAAATTTAAAAATTAGGCTCACACCTGTGGCTCAAGCAACTAAGGCGCCTTAGCATACACCTGAGCTGGTGGGTTCGAATCCAGCCCAGGCTGCCAAAACAACAATGACGGCTGCAAGCAAAAAATAACCAGGTGTTGTGTGGTTGCCTGTAGTCCCAGCTACTTGGGAAGCGGAGGCAGGAGAATTGCTTGAGCCCAGGAGTTGGAGGTTGCTTTGAGCTGTGACACCACGGCACTCTACCCAGGGTGACAGCTTGAGGTTCTGTCTCAAAAAAAAAAAAAAAAAAATTAGCCAGCTGTGTTGGTACACACCTGTAGTCCCAGCTACTTGGAAGGCTGAAACAGGAGGATCACTTGAGCCTAGAAGTTTGAGATCACAGTGAGCTGAGATCATGCCACTATACTCTAGCCTAGGTGACAGAGTGAGACCCTACCTCAAAAATAAATAAATAAATACCAATTATAACTCAAAGCTAGACACAATCCAAATATCTATTAATAGGTTCATGAGTAAGCAAACTAAGGTACAGACCTACCATGGAGTATTATCCAGCAATACCAAGGAACAAACTGTTGATTTATACACAACTTGGGTAGTTCTCAAGATGATTCTGAAAGAACAAAAAGCCAATATCAAAAGGCTACATACTTTTGAAAGTATAGAAACCTCAAAAGGTTGGAGATTCCATTATATAATATTCTTGAAACAACTGAATTATAGCAATGGAAAGCATATTCCTGGATGCTAAGGCTTAGAGAAGGGAGGGGGAAAGTAAGAGTCTGTCTATAAAAGGATAGCATGAGGGATCCTGGTGGCAAAGAAGCCACTGTTTTATATATTCACTGTAGTGGTAGTTACTTGAATCCACACATGTGGCAAAATTGCATAGAACTAAGTACACATACACACACACACACAAATGAGTGCATGTAAAACCAGTGAAATCTGATTAAGTTGTATCAATGTCAATTTCCTGGTCTTACTGTACTATAGTTTTGCAAGATGTTAATACTGGGGGAAAGTACACTGGATCCCTCAGTATTATTTCTCCCAAGTATATACCTACAATTATTTTTATTTTATTTTATTTTTTTTTTTAGCAGTTAAGTTTTTATTACTGTACTTTTTCTCATGCATCACCCAGTACTGAAGTCAACATCTCTAATGAAGAGAATTATTAATGATCTACTACATAAAATCACCAGGGTAACACATCCATCAAATAAAGCTAATTGTTGTAATATCAATGTACCTTGATTAAAAATAAATAAATAAATAAAATAACAGTCTTTATACAATAGCATAAATGTTGAAAGGAACAGGCCAAGTTAATTATGGTACATTGTTCAACTGACTTACTATGATCCCACAAAATGGATAGCACATAGAAATCAGTATCTATGTAGGTACAATTAGGGAAGGAGAATTAAGAAATTTCCTTTGGTATCTACAATTATTTTTAAAAGTTACACAATTATTCTGAAATAAAATTACTAAGAGAGTTTTAGAAACACACTCATGACATAGTAATATATGCATTTCATTACTAACACATTTTGAAAAGCTTGGCGTGCTGTAGTGTGACAGAATACCATAGACTGGGTAGATTATAAACAACAGAAATTTGTTTCTCACAGTTCTAGAGACTGGAAAGCCCAAGATCAAGGCACTGGCAGATTTCACATCTGGTAAGGTCCTGCCTCGGGGTTATAGGTGACTGCCTTCTCACTGGGACCAATTTCCTGAAACTGGTGTAATTCTGGGAAATGGGTGACCCTCACAATGACTGCAGTTTAGTTTCTAACATCCTGTAGAATGAGGTCTCAAAACAGAAAATAACTTGTTCCAGAATAGTACAATTGTATTGTCTTGCACATTCGAGTTTGGGGTCAGAGGCACGCACTGGAGGCGCTTTCAGAATGCACTGGTGTGGCTTCTGCAGCAGGCACCGTTGGTGGTCCTTGCCTGGCATTAACCTTACCTGCTCAGTACACACGGGCTGACTTTCAACTGCCAATGCCCTCATTGCTTTGTCTATGGCCTTTCTCTGCCTAAAAAAGCCTGTCATGCCTCTGCCAGCCGTGCAAGATACCAAAAACTCCCAGGAAATGCTCCCTTTCCCCCCATCAAGAGCCCTCAACCAATGACTGAGGCCAGGTGGTACATAAATACCACACACACCCTTGCCCTTGGGTAGAATAACTAAGGTGTGTGTTCTCTACTGTCTCCCTGAGTTCCTACCATGGGATTAAGCTCCAACTACCTACAGGGCTAACTGGTTTGCTAACACGCTTTTTTTCTTTTGAGACAGAGTCTTACTATGTCACCCTCAGTAGAGTGCCGTTGCGTCACAGTTCACAGCAACCTCAAACTCTTGGGCTTAAGCGATGCTCTTACCTCAGCCTCCCAAATAGCTTGGACTACAGGCACCCATCACAACGCCCAGCTATTTTTTGGTTGCAGTTGTCATTGCTTTTTAGCTGGCCTGGGCTGGGTTCAAACCTGCCAGCCTAGGTACATGTGGCCAGAACTGGAACCACTGTGCTAGGGGCGCCCAGCCATGCTCACACACTCTTTACCAGCTGCCCAGTCTCTTGCCCATGTCTCCTCCATCTCCCAGATAAACTATTCATGGAACCGTATGACATAGCCAATATTTGACCTTTTCTGACTTACAAAAAATGGCAGCTCAAGCTAAGATTTATGCTCAAATCTTTGTCTCCAAGTCCACTCCAGGGAGACGCTAACTACAAAAGCTATCTACATACTGTATCTAAAGACTGTCCCCTTGTCCAGTTGCAGGGGCTCACACCTGTAATCCTAACTCTCTCTTGGAGGCCAGATCACTAGGATTGCTTAAGGTCAGGAGTTCTAAACCAACCGGAACAAAAGTGAGACCCTGGCTCTCCTAGAAATAAAAAAATTAGTTGGGTGTTGTGACAGGCACCTGTAGTCCCAGCTACCCAGGAGGTTGAGGCAGGAGGATCATATGAGTCCAGGAACTTGAGGTTGCTGTGAACTAGGCTGAGACCTTGGCACTCTCTATAAATATAAATAAAAAGTATAAAGACTGTCCCTTAAGTCATCCCCTCAGTAACCCCTAGAAAGAATCAATGGCAAGAGATTGCTGAACCAAATCCCAGGAGCTGAACCCCTGGGGTTTCAGGGACCACCCTGCCTCCCCCTGCTTCACAGAACAGTGGGGAGGTGAAGGTGAAATGACACAGAAGCTGCTTCAAGAGTGAACACATGTTCCACCCAGATCACATATCACAATGGGAAGTGTGGCCAAGGCAAGGAAATCATGAGAGATAAAGAAATGCTATAACTGGAAAAGTTATGGAATGTTTGGAAGCAGAAGCCCTGGGTGTGGGCCTGAAATCTGGAAAAAAGAATGTTGAGTGTCTGTGAAATACCGAGGGCCTGTCTGGCCTGACCCCAGCCCTCCCTCCTAGGGAACTCAATTCCTCAGAGGTGGCGGCACTGGGCATATAAACAAGCTCAGGAACACTTCGGCAAAATCGGAACTCCAGGCATAAATGTGGCACTTTACCATCTCAGTTAATCACCCAGCAAAATTCATCCGCCTCCATGGCTCACAGAGTATGGAGAACACCCTGCTAGGCAGCAGGGAGGAATAAAACTTGGACAAGAAGTCAGACCTGATTACATCTGAGCAGACATTTTTGTCTGTAACACACAATAGGAAATATATTTTACCTGGCAGTCCACTGCATGCGTGCATGCACACACACACCCTTGAAAGCTTGAAAGTTTCACAAAACAATCATTACCCTAACCACTACAATGCACTCCATTGCTTTCTATTCTTTTCTATTTCACAACTTTTAAATGCTGGAAATAATTTACTAACTGATTTCATAACCTACGTCAGGGTGGCAACCTGTGACTTCAGATACTGCCCTTGACTGTATCCAGAAATGAAGGGGTGTGGCAGTATTTCTGGGCTTTTCCCAAATTCTGTGTTATTTCCTGTCAACCTCCGTGTCACAGTCAGGGGTTCAGGGTTTGCTGGGATGAGCCAGGAAAACCTGGAAAATTCCATAAGGTGAAGGTGGTTCCCATCTCCTAACCACTGATTCAAACTAGGCATTGCTGCCACCTTCACATTTTTTTGCCATGTCCCCATTTCATTTTTATTTGTTGTGAAAATGTTTTCTCTACAACAACTCATCATTTCTAAAACTTAAATATTCATTCTAGCCTTCTTTTATGGAGTATAGTGTTAAAATCACAAGCTTGGTATTATTTCCCAATGCAAAATAAAATCAAAAATAACTATAAAAAGAAAACATGTTTATACCATGCTCATGGCTGGGAAGAATCAACATGGTTAAAATGTGTATACTACCCAAAGCAATATATACTTTTAATTCAATTCCAATTAAAGCTGCATTGTCAAATTTTAAAGATCTTGAAAAAATAATATTTAATAATATTTCCAGCAGCCCACTGGAGTTTAAGTTTCTCGATCTGAAATGACAGGATTCCAAGCAGGTTAGCAAAAATGGGAGCCAAGATTCCTTTGGCCATAAACAGTGATGAGTCTTTCATGATATGTGAGACATGTCAATAGAATTGCTTTTTAACTTTCAAGGAAGCATGCTTATATCACTTTCTTATTTTTTTATAGTGATATTTGTTACATCTCAGGGTCCACTTCAAAAATTAAACTTCTCTTTACCCCTACTGACTAAAAGTTTCCACTTTCTAACATTTAAATATGAGTCCATGGTTTCTCAATTTTGACAGTCTCAGATTCTGGATAAAGCAAAGTTTTTTGTAATAATTGAGTTCCCACTTCAGGAAAATGTTGACACTTTCTAACTGCTAAAATTCCGGGAGAGCTTGAATTTCCTTCCCCTTTTCTTTCACATTTCGTTTCCTTGATCTTCGTATTTGGGAAATTGTTTTCTCTCTCTGTGTCCTAAGTCACAATCACTTTCTATAATAAAAAAAAAAAAATACGGTCTTAACCTTCCCACCATTACTATTACCTTTATAGCTTGTATTTCCTGCCATCCTGGCAGCATTCCAGCATTATGGGGATAATGATGAAAACACAGTCAACAGGTCAAGAGATGCTGCTTTCATGAAAGTCTTTAATTTGGGTGTGAAGAGATTGGGTTGGATATGAAATAAGCTGGGTTAAAGTCCTAGCAGTGACATTTATCAATATTTATCAATATATCTCAGTTCAGGAAAGTCACACCTCTTTGCCAGAAAGCAATAGGGAGTGGTGGGGACTTGGGACACAGGTCAAGTAGAAATGAGCAGTGTCTACTTAACTACAGCCATTCAACTCAGCTACTGTGGGAATGTGAGTTTTATGTTGCCAGGTATTTTGAATTTTCAAGAGAACCCTAAAATACATATTTTTATTTGAACTCTCTTGATTTTGAATTAATAGCTGAAAGTTTTCTAAAACATTATGGGTCTTTTTTGCATAGACCCCTGCAGCCTCTTTTGCATCTAATGCTACATGATCCTGACAGCACAGCCGCTTGTTCTACTGCCCTGGAATGACAGGGCAGGGGCAGGGGACCCTTCCATAATCCTCCCTTCAGTTGTCTCGAATGTCCTGGAGCTCTGCTTTGGAGCACCTCAGCCTCTGAGTTTTTCCTGCATATCTGGGAAGGAACCACCATCCCAAGGGGTGCAAACTATTTTGGAGCTAAGATTTACCCCACAGAATTAGCGGCCCCTAATTCTTATTTCTTGGGCTTAGGGTAAGTAATAGGTGAATTACTGGCCTAGTCTCTAGGCAAGTCCCTTCCACCCAAAACATGTCTTTTTAGGTCTGGAGTGTGCCTCTTGGTCCTTATCTGACATGAGAGGACGTCTGGAATGTCAGCTCCATCTACCTCCTTAGATGTTGTGAGTCTCAGTCTTTCCCTAATCCCATTTCTCACCAGTCACTACTTCTGCCCAAACCACTGCCTCTGATTCTCCAAGCCGTCCAACTCACCCTGAGAAACCAGCCAGCAATGTCTGGCATGTCTGAGCAGCCCCAGCTTCTCAGATTCTCTCTCTTACTGGGGTCTGGAGGCCCTCAAAGGTCTTCCTCTGGCCACTATCTCTTGGCTATTTCTGCTCTGTTTATCCTGAAGTTCACTCATTGCCAACACTGACCGACTTTCCTGCATATCAGATTCCTCCAGAGCTACCACATGTAAGGAGATGACAGAACAAGGTGGCTGAGGGCCCAGCTTTAAATACAGAAAAACCTGAGTTTGAAATAATAAAGGCAAATGATGAAAACCCCATAGCTGCCATAGACTGGCTCTTTGAAATTAGTCAAGTTGCCTATAGTATTTAAACCTCAATTGCCTCATCTGTAATATGGACATAATATACCTGGGATGGTTAATTTTACGCGGCTGGGCAACATTCCCCAGCGAGGTGGTCAAACATTATTCTGGATGCTTCTGTGAGGAATCTCTGGGTGAGATTAACATTCCAATTAGCAGCTTTGAGTGAATCCAATACATTAGCGCAAAGACTGACCTTCCCCAAGCAACAGTGAATCAGATGCCTTCAGACTTCATGGCAACATCAGCTCTTTCCCTGTCTCTGGCATGCCGCCCCACCCTGCAGACGTCGGATTTGCCAACCTCCATGGTCACACGAGCCAATTCCCTAAACCTCTTTCTCTCTCCCTCTCTTTCACACACACACATTAGTTCTGTTTCTCTGGGACCCCTAGCTCATAAAATAGCTCGCTGGGTTCTTGTAAGGATTACACAAGATAAATTCTGTTAAAAAAACAATCACATGGTGACTGGTAAGTAAAAACCTCTCCACAAATGATTCTAGCTGGTTCCATTTCTCCCCTCCTGCTCTCCACTCCTGGAGCCCAGTCCTGCTGGGTGCCAGATCTGTTTCATCCCAGGACTGTCATCTCGCAGGCTGCAGGTGGGTGCAGGACTCAGGTTTAGGCTAGAAAGGCCTGGAAAGACATGCCAAGCCCTTCTACCATATTCTGTGAGCCAAGTCAACTGTCTCAGAGCTATGGGTTCAGGTGTCACTGTGACATGCCTGCAGGTTTCAGGACATAATGCCACGTTTAGTGCCCACCCCATAAACCTGGAGAAGCTATAGATCAGTGCACTCAAGGGCCACCGGGAATTTGATCCACCTGGAAAGATGGGGCACCAAACAGGAGATTCAAATCCTAAACCCAATCCACCTTTCCACCTACTCAGACTCGCTGACCAAGCAACCATCAGGCCAAAAGCAAAAATTGTCACAGTATGTGCAAAGTCAACAGACCCTAAGAGGAAGCACAGGAAACAGAAATGTATGTTTTGGAAGGCGAGCCCTTACATTTTAACTGCCCGTCTCAGCGTCCAGGAAACCTGGCCCTGCCAGGGATTCAGCCCCCGAACGTGGCCTCTGTGTTCTCGGCAGCTCTCCCCTCTCCAGCGTGGGCTTTGCTGGGGGGAAGAGTCTTTGAAATCTCTTTGCCCCTCTCCTGGCGAGCTGCTCACTGAGAGAGGCAGCTGCGGGTCTCTGCCATGATTGTTTTTGGCTTGGACAACCTACGCTTTTACAAACAGACCCTGGCCGCTCTGAAGTCAATTCTGCCCTGGATTTCCATCCCAGGCCACTGTGTTGTTTTCATTTCCTGCGCTTCTGAACTTCCTTGTCATAATATTATCTTATATTCACGGCGCCACTAGTCCACGGGCAGGGCGATATACTATTATTTGGCATCAGTAGAAATCGTTTCATCCAACTTCAAACACAGTTACTCCGATATGTCCTGCGGTAGCTCTTTAGCAAGCCAGGAGTGACTGCCACAGGAATGGGAGGTATGATTTTAGGCATGGTATATGTTTTTCAGATAGGCTGCTACAAATTGAAATTGATTTGTGAAGACTCCTGTGTGTCCAGCAAGGATTGAGGAAGAGTGTGCAGATGGTCTCAGTGGAATCCTGAACCTCCCTCTCATCTGGCTCTCAAAAGTCCCCAAGAGCACATGGTCACAGCCCTGACCCCACCCAAGAATCCTTTCCCCTCCCCTGCCCATGCTGCTGCTTCCATCGTGACTGGGAAAGCCTCCTCCCAACTGTTGGTGCAGACTCACAGCCCTACTGTACAGCACCTTCCAGAGAATATGATCTGATAAGATTTCAGAGACAGTAAAATGGGAGAAATGACTAATGGTGAGTTTCAAATGTCATTCATTGAAAGACACATTCTTATTTCAGGCATATTATAATAGGAAGGGGATGGAAGGATAAAATACAATCTTATAGACCTGTCAGGATTTCAATAGCTGAATTATTTGTTTGGGAGAACAAGGCCCCCAAAGGTAATTCTACCACCTTATATAATTCTTTTTTTTTTTTTTTGAGACAGAGTTTCACTTTGTTGCCCTCAGTAGAGTGCTGTAGCATCACAGCTCACAGCACCCTCCAGCTCCTGGGCTTAGGCGATTCTCTTTTCTCAGCCTCCCGAGTAGCTGGGACTACAGGTGCCCACCACAACGCCCAGCTATTTTTTTGTTGCAGTTTTGCCAGGGCCAGGTTCGAACCCACCACCCTCAGTATATGGGGCCAGCGCCCTACTCACTGAGCCACAGGCATCGCCCAACTTATATGATTCTATCTATCACTTCTATTCTATCTATTATAACAGTTCTACCACTTATATTTTTAATAATGTTGGCAACTAAGGTAACATCAATATTTTAATTTCCATTGTGGTTTACACTTCCTAATGTAAGTGAGAAGATTTGATACTTAGATTTCATCCCTCAGCCATCCAAAAGAAACACTGAGGTTGCCAAGCCGGTTTCTTTCCTCTCTCAGGGAAGAATTCTCTCTTGTTGAGCGAGAAGCCAAGTTAATCTATATAATCGAAGATTGAGAAAGAAGAGAGAGTACAGGAGAGAAGGGAGGAAAGCAGGCCAGGCAGGGAAGAGAGGACGTGACCAGGGACGTGAGGATGTGAAGTCTGCACATGTGAGGAAAGGAGATTTTCCACAGTGTGTCCGCTGTGCCCGGCGCCTCTCCCGGCATAAGGAAAGAATGGATTACTTTTCAGTTACCTTTAGCTATTGGACTGCATTTCTTGAGTGTGATGTTACTGTTTTAAGACTGAACCACTTGAACCCAGGTTTTTAAGGGTTACACCAGTACTGCGAGAGAGGCACCATTACCCCTCACTACTGGGGAGAAAACTTCAGTCTGAGAGACTGTCCATAGGCTTACAGAAGTAGTAAGCAACAGAGATGGGAATCAAAGTCAGATTTTTCTTTTTTTTTTTTAAATACATGTATTTTATTATTCTTCATTACATTATTTCCCCCCCCACCCCCCCAGTGGTAAGACAGAATTTATTTACAGAAAAGAATACAGAAAACACTAAAGCTCCTGGTAGAGGAAGAGAATTCAAGTGGGGAGAGAGGAGCTCTCTCTGTTCCTCTCCCGGTCTTTCCCCGTCTCCTCCTTTAGGCCTTTAGTCTTAGGGTATATATAGGTGTAGGGGTTCCTTGGCCAGGAAACGAATGAATACAGTCCCTTCCGCCGGGGCAAAGTGAATGAGTGTATCAATGAATGGACACAGTCCATTCATGGAATTGAGGCCTAGGAAATTCACAAGAAATTGACCTAGGCATAGGAAATGGGGGTTCCACATTTAGTCCTAAGTGTAAAGTGAAGGAGACACC
>CAUYRH010115656.1:0-17798 GCA_963574655.1 Perodicticus potto | reverse complement strand
TTATACACTGAAGCTTTGCTTTTCTACATCATCGCATTTATAAGAAGAGAAGAGCATGTTAAAATTTATGTTAATCTTTATTACAATTTTAAAGCTATACTTCATTAAAAATAATCTAAAAGGGTTGATCTAATGTTGCCTTGCTTACTTTAAGATCCTGTTCTGTAATAAACATATTTTGCCTTGAGTAAGTTTGTTGTAAACTTAAATATCATTTTCATTTTAAGATAGAATATCATTATGTAGACTATCTACAGCTTCACTGTAGATTATATAAATATGATTTCTAACCCTATTACTATAATTTTACTCCCACAGTAAAAATATATTTGCATTCTTAATGATAATTATCTGCAAGTATTTTTCCATTGTGTATGAGATTAATGCAGGTGAAAGTATTGCATTTTAATATAGAATTCCTATTATATGTTTAGATATTTGAGTATGTTACGGTTACTCCTATTAAACATAACTTGTATTTATTATTTTAATCAAGTTTGAGAATAACATTGCACATGAATTTTAAGTATTACAGATTTAGCTGATTTTATATTTCTGAAGGCTAACAGACATGGATACACTTGTATAATATGCGCTCAAACTTATTTAAATTGGTGTATTTTTTTTAAGTCATTGTCCATTTGTATTGACATGCCTCTGTTTCTAGTTCCAGTTTGGAGATTTTATAAAGTTAAAACGATGAGTTAATGTGTTCATCTTCATTTGTTGCATGTGACTTAAATCTTGAAAAGACATTTGGTATTTGGCATTGAGATTTTATTTTAATAGAAGTTATGGTTAAGAGTTCCTCTTACAGATAATAATCTGGGATCCATGGATGAGCTTTAGAAAGTCTGTGAACCCCTTAAAATTGCAGAATTTTGAGTATTTGCATTTTTATTTTTTACTCTTGGATCCATCAGTAATATATGTATTTTTCTATATGGTGCAAAATTTAAGGATCTGATTTTATTTTTATTCCAAACAGATAGCTATTTGTCTGAATACCATTTATTAAACATTCTTTCTCCCACCAAGTCTGTTTTTTTCTTTTAAAAGTAATAACACCTCATATATATCAAGTAAAATTTAAAAACAAAACATGTTATTAATAGACAATTAAGCACAACTGTTAACTACCTCACAACTTCTTCATAAGAGAAAACTGATGTGACCATTTTGTTTTCCTCTTTCAAAGCAGGACAGAATGTGTCATTTATCTATTTTAGAATAACTGTGAAGTCCATAGTGGCAATAGTACTTTTGTGATCCTGAGACTTTTAAAGGAAACAAATTTCCTTTCCTTTGTTTTGAATTTTAATGTAAAAAAATCATTAACCCTTTTGGAAATGAGGCAGGGGTTTAAAAAATTTTTAAGAGCTATTGAATAGAAAATTTAGATGGAAAGTAAACATATGTTATTGTTCATAATATTTCCCCTTAAATTTTGATGTCAGGGGACCAGTGTTCCCTTTAGTCCTAGAAAAAAATCTAGAAAAATTTAAATTTAATTTAGAAGTATTTTAGATCCTTGTCAATGGAATCCAGTAGATTATGCCAAGGGTAATGTGTGAATGAATATATGATACTAGGCTATGTGTGTTTTTCATTCATTGCAATATTTATTTATTTATTCATTTATTTTTTAAGAGACAGACTCACTTTGTTGTCCTCGGTCAAGTGCTGTGGCATCATAGCTCACAGCAACTTCAAACTCTTTGGCTCAAGCTATCACCTTGTCTTAGCCTCTGAAGTAGGTGGGACAAGCCTGCCACAACCCACCAGCTAGTTTTCCTATTTTTAGTAGAGATGGGGTCTCGCTCTTGCTCAGGCTGATTTCAAACTCCTGAGCTCAGGTGATCCACCTGCCTTGGCCTCCCAGAGTACTAGGATTATAGGCATGAGCCCCCCCATTATCAGTCAATATTGACTTTTAGATATGATTTCTACTTTTTAACACTCCAACCAGAATGATAAGTGAATTCTTTAGAAATAAACTTGTTGGTAAGTTGGGACTGGCTGATGAATAGATTGTGTATAAGCCTTATACTTTTGCTGTCACTAATATCTTTGATGGTTTACTTGGGCCTCACTGCTGTTAATGGCATTTACTTTATGAACACTCCCTCTTTCCTTAGCCTTGACAATTAACATTCTTCTTTGAGCTGTCTGCTTTTTTTTTTTTTTTTTTGAGACAGAGTCTCACTATGTCATCCTTGGTAGAGTGCTGTGGCGTCACAGCTCACAGCAACCTCCAACTCTTGGGCATAAGCGATTCTCTTGCTTCAGCCTCCCAAGTAGCTGGGACTACAGGCGCCTGCCACAAAGCCTGGCTATTCTTTTGTTGTAGTTGTTGTTTGGCAGGCCCTGGCTGGGTTTGAACCTACCAGCTCTGGTGTGTGTGCTTCTCACCCTCCGCTGAGCTGCAGGTGCCAAGCCTGTCTTTCTGCTTTTAAGAGAAAATGAAAAAGCAGATATTAGAGCTATAAAAAAAAATACTAGCTTTTAATTTATTTTTTAATATTGAAATCACATTTCCATGGCCAAATCCCATTATATATTTGATAATAAATCTGCCAAATTGAGTTATGAAATATGAACTGCCTTTTAAAATCTCTGCTCTTTTGCTGAAGGTCTTACTCCACTAAATAAGAATTATTTACATCCTAGCGATTTGGTTATCTAAACTGAATATGCTCCAGAAGAGAACTGAGAGAAGGGAGAAAAGTGACCAAATGAGGTTAGTTATGTTTCATATTCTCTTTTCAATGCTATCTGCAGGGACAGATAGGTTGGATGTGAGGCAACTGCTTTTTAGTAGCTATCAGTGATACTTTATTTCTTTCTGGGATAAAGACATTTTGAGTTTAGAACCTTTTCCATAATCTCCTGAAGCACAAAGAGCTTTGCTTCGCTTAAAAAGTTCTTAGATGGGCTCGGCGCCTATGGCTCAATGGGCTAAGGCGCCAGCCACGTATACCTGAGCTAGCGGGTTCGAATCCAGCCCGGGCCCGCCAAACAACAATGATGGCTGCCACCAAAAAATGGCCGGGCCTTGTGGCGGGTGCCTGTAGTCCCAGCTACTTGGGAAGCGGAGGCAGGAGACTCGCTTGAGCCCAGGAATTGGAGGTTGTTGTGAGCTATGATGCCACAGCACTCTCTCCAGGGTGACAGCTTGAGGCTCTGTTTCAAAAAAAAAAAAAAAAAGTTCTTAGATGGTCAGGTGTGGTGGCTCATCCCTCTAACCCTAGCACTTTGTGGGAGGCTGAGGTGGAAGGATCATTTGAGCCCAGGATTGGAGGTTAGGGCAAGCTATGATCTTGCCACTGCATTCCAGCCTAGGTGACAGAGCAAGATCCTATCTTTAAAAAAAAAAAAAATCGGGTCGCAAAAGTCCTCATAAGAAGGATAACTGCAAAAACCTTCCTGTCTGTGTATAGTGGTTAGACTCCAGAGACTTTTAGTCCATTGAGGGTGCGTGTGAAGAGTAGCAAGACTTTTTTATTTTGCAGTGTTTGGCCAGGGCCAGGTTTGAACCTGCCACCTCTGGCATATGGGGCCGGTGCCCTATTTGAGCCACAGGTGCCGCCCAATACCAAGACTTTTAATTTCATAGTATCACTGAATGCTCCTAGAGTTAATAAGCCTTATAAAACAAGGATAGATGAAACAAAAAGTTAAGGATTGTAAGTCCTCTGCCTCAGCATGTTTTATTCCTTTTTTCAAAATTATGGTATGATGGTTTTCAATGGCAACCAAAAAGTAAGTGAATGTATAAACATGAATCCCATTTAAGCCAAAGAAGTTACTTGGAACTTTAAATCTAGTATTTAATCCATGATGTCATTGTTTTTACTTAAAATCTAGCATTTCCACCAAATGTTTAAAACCTAAAATACCATATTTTTGTTTAGCTGATCCTCTTTGGTATTTTGGTTTTAATCTGTGCTGAACTTGAACAAATACACTGGACTTGACTTTACTAGTAAAAGTTGCTTTCATATAAAGACCTTCATCTGAGGAACACTTGAAATTCTCGTTTTAATTTAAGAACAAGGAAATTAGTAATGGTTGATGTTGTCGTTGCCTCTCTATCCTCCATTCCACCCTCCTTCATTTTGTAGCAGTAATCAAGGTTTGAATGCACCTGATCAACTCAGTCTTATCACATCTTGTTCAGTGTCTGTTAATAAGAGAGCTACTACCTCATAGGGGGCCATTTCAATAGTTTGAACATTTATCTTTTTTTTTTTTTTTGTCTTGAAACAGTCTCAATCTGTTGCTGGGTCCAGAGTACACTACCATAGCATCATTGTAGCTCACTGTAACCTCAGAGTTCTGGGCTTAAGTAATTCTCCTGCCTCAGCCTCCCAAGTAGCTGGGACTATAGGCGTGCACCACCATGCGCAGCTAGTTTTTTAATTTTTTGTAGAGATAAGATCTTGCTGTGTTGCTCAGGCTGGGTTCCAACTCCTGGCCTCAAGTGGTCCTGCTTTGACCTCCTAAAGTGCCAGGATTACAGGCATGAACCACCATACCCACCCATTTTGATGGTTTATAGGGGTGAGGTTTTTGGTATTTGGGGACACTACAATTTGACAGGGACCAGGAAGAATTATAAATTATCTTTTGTCCTAGATGACTTTCCAGTAACCCACCAGATGCTTGAATTAGGTAAAGAACCTGTTTTTAATGCTCTGATCTTAGAATCTTTATTTTTATTTTTTTGCCCTCGGTAGAGTGCTGTGCCATCACAGCTCACGGCAACCTCAAACTCCTGGGGCTTAAGCTGTTCTCTTGCCTCAGCCTCCCAAGTAGCTGGGACTACAGTTGTTCCACAACTCTCGGCTATTTTATTTTTTCTGTTGTTGTGGTTGTCATTGTTTGGCAGGCCTGGTGCATCTGCCAGGTGCCCTAACCACTTGGGCTACAGGTGCCGAGTTTGTCTCTAGATTTGTTAATGTATTTTTTTTTTATAGTTTTAAAATTTAATTGGCAAACACTGTATACAATAGTATATACAACATGATGTTTCTTTGTATGTGTACATCGTGGAATAGCTAAATCAAGCCGATAACCATTACCTTACGTACTTTTTGTGGTAAAACATTTAAAATTTAATCTAGGTTCACTTTATTTTCAAGAGCAGAAAGCTTATATACTTGCAACCTTGAAATTCTAATATGTACATTAATACTTTTACTGTACATCATATAGAACTGTTGATTAAGTAAAAGCCATGAGTTTGTGGCAATTTCTGACTTGGAAATTTACACAGCTCCCTTGTGGTATGACATAGTAACCAGATAGGCTAAGCTGCTGAACAGCCTTGAAATTTTTGCTTTGAGATGATTTGATAATTGGGTTATCATTACTATTTTTTTGTCTCCCCAGTAATACCAAGAGAAATTAAGAGGTAATATTAATATTTTCTGGGGAGTAGTGATGGGAGCTTGGACCATAAACAGTTAATGGCCTGAAAGATCGTGATGGTACCATAATTTTAGTTTAGCTTTTTAGATAAGGGAATACCAGTGGAAGAGCTTTGGGGCTGTGAAACTTGATTACAGTTTATGATTGTGAAACTAAGGTCATTAAGATGATTTTTGGATATGATTTTATTTGAAATACATTTATTTTAGGGAAAGAAGGAGAAAAAAAGACAAAGACAATGCCTATATTGCGCAGTAATACTTAGCAGTGATTCTCAATAGGGAAAGTTTTCTTTTTGGGGGGAAGGAGAGTTCATGTATTGAAATTAGAATCATGTGGGGGAATTTTTAAAAAATACTAATATTCTGAGTCATCTGCAGATTCTGATTTAATTAGATGGCATGTATATATTTGTGTGTATGTGTCTATTCAAAGCAAGTATTATCCACTGACTTCCATTTAAACTTTGTCTTCGTGATTTTTTTTTGAGGTCACAAAGCCTGAATGTAAAGTAGATAAGATTTTCGTCATATTGTAGAAATAACAAAGAAACAATGACAATTTGAACCAAACAGCCTTCAGTTTCTACAGAAACCATTTTAGAATTGTTACATAACCATTTGGCTTCTTGCACGTTTATCTTCCTGACATCTATTCAAGTGCACAGAATGTGCCAGACCTAAGTTCAGACAGCTTAAAGACGGCAATAGGTTAATTTGATCTTTGAGGGAAAGCAACAGAAAAATGGCTAAGGCATTGTTCTAGACATGAGGCAAAACACTATTTCCTAAATACTTTGGAGGAACTGAAAATTGATTAGTGACTCTTTAGTCTTTGAGTAATATAACCTAAATCAGTTTTGGCTTTTATGAATTCCATTATAAAATGGAAAAATGAGGTCAAGGAGTGATCAGCATTCCTGGTGGGAGCAGGTATGATAATTCTGTTTTACAAATTAGTGAATAGGGACCCAGATTTTATGATCTGCTTAAGTTTAACATAATAAACCTATGGGGATATGACTTGAATTCAAATGTTAACTCTCAATTTTTATGCAGAAAGCCGCTTTCATTGAAATAATTGACCCTTCTCAGTGACTGGAAGTATTCACTATGTTAATGAAAACAATTTTAATTGCTTTGGTAAATGTTTAGAAAGGAAAATGGAAGTTGCCTGCTGGGGTGCATAGGGGTATAACTACTAATGGGTGCGAGATTTCTTTTGGAATGATGAAAATACTTTGGAACTGGATAACGGTAATGGGTGTATGCATTGTGACTGTACTAAATACCACTGAGTCATACAATTTGAAATGGTAAAAATGGCAATTTAACGTGTATTTTGTTGTTCTTGCAGTTGTCATTGTTTTAGCTGGCCGGGGCCGGGTTCGAACCGACCAGCCTCGTGTGTGTGTGTGTGTGTGTGTGTGTGTGTGTGTGTGTGTGTGTGTGTGTGTCTGTTTGGCGCTGTAACCACTGTGCTACAGGCTCCGAGTCAAATGTGTATTTTACTACAATAAGACAAAAGTAATAGTCTAGTCCAGCAATCCTTCAGTTTAAACAAGCACTGGTATTAGCCTCAGGCTTTTAATATGGCTGTTAGATACATTGAGAAAAGTGTGTAGGGAGGATCTATGAGTTAGTTCACACCCACACAAGCAGGAGATGTGATTTTAATTCTGGATTATTGAATTTCTATGGTGGGTGGCTACTTCTGCCACACTGGACTATGAGACAAGAGAATTGGGACCAGGGAAGAGAGCCTGGTGGGGGGAACAGTTAGAGCAGTGGTTCTCCACCTTCCTAATGCCGTGATGTATTTTCATTGTTACAAAGGGATTGCAACCCACGGGTTGAGACCGCAGAGTGAGAAGATTTGAGGATGAGGAGGAGACAATTGCATGAGTAGAAAATAGAATTTCTCTGCCTTCCTATACTGGAGTAATTGTCTGGTTGCTTAATTGAGCTTTTGCTGGGACTCTACCCTAACTAGTTTTGAACTATTTTCCCTGAATCTCAATCTGTAGGGAGATTATATTCATGAATGTATTAAAATTTCTTGAAAAATTAGAATATTTTATCAAGTTTATCCAGCTTTTTTTAGACTTTTACCCATATGCTAACTAACGTACATGGCTGCTTCAAAACCTTGAAGAAGAACCCAGTAAGATTGATTTATATAAACAACAGTGCATAAAAACAAAAATTATGAGTTCAATGTATTTATAAATCCTTCAGAGGGCTTTTGGAGTCTTTTTTAAAACTCTAAAATGAGATAGCTAATGCATTTTGTTTTATGCACCTGTATGTATAGTATAAAACTTAGAGAGGGCGCCTGTGGGTCAAAGGAGAAGGGTGTTGGCCTCATATGCCAGAGGTGGCAGGTTCAAACCCAGCCCTGACCAAAAACCACAAAATAAAATAAAATAAAATAAAATCATGGGTGGTGCCTGTGGCTCAAGGAGTAGGGCGCTGGCCCCATATACCAAGGGTGGCGGGTTCAAACCCAGCCCCGGTCAAAAACTGCAATAAGTAAATAAATTAATTAAAAAAAAAACTTGAGAGAGTTTCTGCCTAAAAAATTAAGAGGATTCTTACCAATATCAATGATCTCAGTCATGGCAGGACTCTCCTTGCTCAACTGTTAAAAGGATAAACAACATTTACAGGACTGGTTCCAATACAAATCTAAGCTTATTCTACAAAAGCCTACTGTGGTCATCTTTAATGCCATAGCATTTCTCAGCAAGGTGCCTGTATTTGAGCTCAAATTTCTACCTCTTGACCAAAAAGCCTCAAATAGCTCTCATGGCCTGTTGTACTTCCTCCCGCTGTGTAATAACCCTTTGCTCCCTATAGTTTCTGCTCTAAACGCCAGTCTCAGCAGTAAAACCTGTTATTTTCATTAGTTTATTTATATTGAGGATGGTAGGACTGCTCTGGCAAATTCTTGCCATTATGAGTGAATAAAGACCACATGGTTTATAAATCGTAGATCAAGACACTGAAAATGCACAGGGAAAACACCTTGGAATTCATCCTTAACCCGCGTGCCACCAGGTGCGGCAGGGGATGGAACTGCAGCCCAGGGCTGTGTGGTCTTCCAATGAAACATGAGACAGTGTCTGGGGGAGGCCGAGGCTGAGGAGTAGTGGGACCGGGATTTGAGTAACCTCTGCCTTAATTCTATTTGGCTTTGGGCAACTCAGTGCCTAGCTCTAGTTCTAATTCCTCATGTATACAATGTAGAGTTTAGGCTAGATGGCATGGGTTTGTTCAAGAATGCTGTTCTCTATTTAAAAAAAATTCTTTTGGGGCTCAGTTATCACTTGTGGAAAGGGTTTGTTGAAATTATTTGAATAAAATAGATAAAACTTACTGAATTATATGGGTTTTATTCTTGTCTGAATTATCCTGATAGGTTTCTTAAGTTATCAAGTTAATTATTGGTTCCCTAGTAAATTTGCTTTGTAGCAACAGTTTTAGTGAATAAGGGAAAGGATCTACCTGCATGCCAATTTCTTGCATCATGAACAATGCTCGTATGAGAATCCTTGAAGCTGGTATCAGAGAGGTAGCTTAGACAGGGAACTTCCTATCCCAGCATATGGGAAACTAGCTGAGGAAATGGTTATTAAACAGCAGTGGTTCCATGCCATGGATCCCCAAATGACATCAATGACTTCCTCTTATTGAAGTTTTGAGTAAGGTGCATGGTGGGGGGGAGGAAGGATATGGGTTAGGTTGGTAAGAGGAGGGGAATGATAGAGTTGGATCCTAGCCATCGGATTTGGATATTTTGAAAGCTGTGCTTTTCAAGGACTAGCCTTTCTGGGGTTGAAGAAATCTCTGGGGTATATAAGGTCCTAACTCAGACTTGGGAAAAAGAGACACAGCAGTGGTTAGAACTTTGATTTGTTGTCCGCCCCCTGCAGTCATGTGGCTTTGTGATATACCTATACTGAGCATGTCTGATACCAAAAATACCTCACTGTGCCTTTGGCCATCTAGTGGTGAGAAAGAGTGATCATAGGCATTTTAAAACTAGATCTGTTACATTGGAGAGACTTTGCTGGGAAGACCGGATACAGAGTTGGGGAACCTGGGGCCTTGGGGCCACACATGGCCTTCTGGATCCTAGAGTGTGACCTTTTGACTGAACTCAATTTTACGGAACAAATTCTTTTAATAAAAGATAACAAAGGATTCCTACTTTGATCATTTATACATCTTGCCAGGTCCCAAAGATTCTTGGAAGAAGTAACTCTGTAAATTAAGTAACTCTGGCAGGTAACTTGGTTAAACTGTGAGAAAGAACGGTATTTTTAATTGAGGCACAGTTTATGTGGATCCCAAGATAATGTGTTGGAGTTAAGAAGGGACAGAAACAGAACTCATTACATTCTGGTTGTTTTGGATGAGTCAAAATAATTCCCAATAACTTTGAGATGGCATTGTGCAGGAGAGCACTGGATTAGGACCTTGAAGGACCTGGCTTTTTAATCCCAGCTCTGTGTTACTTGTCACAATGAAATAAATGTAGGAAAGTACTTTGGCGGGGGGGGCTTCAATATGAATCTCAAGAGACAAGGACATTTCCATTCTAGAAGGGCCTGGCACTACCACAAGATTGACACAGGGAAGAAAATGTCAGCTGCCACAATCCATTCATTGCCATTGTGAGTGCATGTTCAGCTGCTCCTTTGAGATTTTTTTCAGTAATACACACGGATTTTATAGACTAAAAAGTAGCCTAGCTTAGGTACTAAAAAATAACAGCAAATTGGCAATTCAAATTGTTCTATCCTACCTGGATGAGCCTTTTTTTCCGCCCAAGGGTTCTCATTATGTACCCCCAGCTGGAGTGCAGTGGCCTGATCGTAGTGTACAGCAGCCTTGAACTCCTGGGCTCAAGGGAGCCTCCTGCCTCAGCCTCCCAAGTAGCTGGAACTATAGGCATGTGCTACTGTGCCTGGCTTTTTTTTTTTTTAACCTTAAAAATTTACCTCATGTATATAATATCAATAAAATCCCTCCCAAATTCTAAAAATAGGTAGAGTTAATATTTTAACTACTAAGTTTAAGGGAAATTTATGATAGGACTTTTAGAATATAAAAATTACATTTGTATACACAGCTTATAGTAAATGGAATTTCCTTATGAATCTAGGAAGCAATACATATAGACCCTTCTATTTTTAAGAATATGGAGTTTTCCAGTCACAATATTGGATTTTAATATTATGTTGGCTATGTCTATAGTTTATTTGACATCTCCTTGGTTGGAACCCCTCATCATACTGCTGTTCATATGGGAAAACACAATTTAATGATTGCATTTGTGGTTTTTTCCCCAGGAATTAAATGGCATAGAGAATGCCTGCCTGACTATTTCTGGCTAGCACCCTTTATGGAAGTAAAGAATTTAATAGATTTGTTTTCTGCTCTGTGAAGAGATATTTTAATATGAGTGTGAAGGGTGCCAACTAGATTACAGTAAACAGTCCCTGTCAACCTTAGTCTTACCAGTCTGGATTTAATAGATTTTTTTTCTCAACAATAGCATTTCTAGGCAGAAGAGTCCCAATTTTCTTTTCTATTTTTTTTTTTTAGTTTATTCTAATTAAGCAGCTTTTCTTTCATCAATGCCTAAGATTTCTTCCATCATTGAGTTGTCCACTTCCTGAGGCGTTTCAGGTTCTGGGAAGCAGACCTGTGGCAGACCCTACTCCAGGTTCAGATAAGCATAGGAAGCTAGTTTCAGTTTTAGTTTCCATATCCTCAGGGGAAAAACATGCTGAGGGGGCGGCAGTTTAGGACTTGGAGTAAAACATCTTGGATCCATATCCTCACTCTGTCCCTTATTAGCTATATTCCCCTTTATAATAGGTCTGAGCCTTAGTTGTTTGTTAATCTATAAAATAGGGATGTTCATGTCTCCCTTATTTATCTCATTTGTCTATTTAAACTCAACTTGAGAGGTATAGAGTAGGCCTTGAATACCACCGCAGTGACCTTATGTTGTTCAATTTTTTTGTGAACATGGCCATTAGACTATGAACTCTGTAAGAGCAGGGAACTTTTTGTTTCTTTTCCCAACCTCTCAGCACCTTGCCCATATAGTCAGGGCCTCCTACATAGAGTTGTTTTCACAGATGAGCACTGCCTCCCTTTGTGCCAAAGCCACAGCTTGACCTTGCCTAACTTTGTGACCGAGATGCAAGAGCCAGCATGCTTATCGGGAAAGATAACAGAAATCTAGAGGGAAGTTATAATACTGAAGGCCACAGAATCAAGATTAAAAGCTGGCTCGGCTCCTGTAGCTCAGTGAGGAGTGCACCGACCACATACACCAAGGCTGGCTAAACAACTATGACTACTGCAACCAAAATATAGGCGGGCGTTGTGGTGAGCACCTGTAGTCCCAGCTACTTGGGAGACTGAGGCCAAGAGTTTGAGGTCGCTGTGAGCTGTGACGCCAGGGCCCTCTATTCAAGGGCAACATGGTGAGACTCTGTCTAAAAAAAAAAAAAAAAAAAAAGATTAAAAACTATCTTTTGTTTGGCTGCAGCCCTGGGGTTGAAACAAGATGAAAACTGAGATAAGAAAATGTTCTTCATATAAGTTTACTATTAATAATGATAGCTAACATTTAGTGAACATTTAACATAGGTTAGGAATCCTGCTAAATGTGAACGTTATGTAATTCTTATGATGTTGGATAAGGTGAAGGCTACTATTATAAAGATAGGGAGGCTAGGCATGGTGGCTCATGCCTATAATCCCAGCATTTTGGGAGGCGGAGGCAAGAGGATTGCTTGAGCCCAGGAATTCAAGACTAGCCTAGACAGCAGAGTGTGATCTCAAAAAACAATAAAAAAAATCAGCTGGGCTGGGCACAGTGGCTCACGCCTGTAATCCTAGCACTCTGGTAGGCTGAGACAGAGGGATTGCTTGAGCTCAGGAGTTTGAGACCAGCCTGAGCAAGAAGGAGACCCCCATCTTTAAAAATAACGGGGCACTGTGGTAGGCACCGGTAGTCTCAGCTACTTGGGAGGCTGAGGCATGAGGATCACTTGAGCCCAAGAGTCTGAGGTTGCTGTGAGCTATGATATGGCACTCTACCGAGAGTGACGAAGTGAGACTCTGTGTAAAAAATAAATAAAAAACAAAAAAGTTAGCTGTGTATGCACCCATAATCTCAGCTACTTGAGAGACTGCGGCAAGAGGATTGTGGGAGGCCAGGAGTTCAAGAAAGAATATAGTGAACTGTAATCATGCCACGCTGCAATACAGCCGGGGTGACAGAATGAGACCTTGTCTCTAAAAAAATAATAAATTTCCAAAAGTTTAAACAAAAGGAAAATCTTCTCTTTCCACTATTATTTCTGATTGTTGCAGAGTATCTCGTAAGAAGCAATGGTAACTTATTTAGTCAAATCTCATGTTGATGGGTTTTTGCATATAGCTTTCAAACAGCCGTTTATATGCTCTTGATACTCCCTGAACTGGAATTTCTCAAATTGTATTTATATTTCAAACTTTAACAGAACTGCCAAATTATACTCCTCACTCCAAGAAATGGTGACCTGTTAATTTTTTTACCTTGATAGGTGAAAAGTAGTTTAATGTTATTTTAACTTGAAAATTTTATTGCAACACATTTAGTATATTTTCTTGTATTTTAACCATCTCTGTTTTTCTTTTTCTTTTTTTTTTTTTTTGAGACAGAGTCTCAAGCTGTCACCCTAGGTAGAGTGCTGTGGCATCATAGCTCACAGCAACCTCCAATTCCTGGGCTCAAGCGAGTCTCCTGCCTCCACCTCCCAAGTAGCTGGGACTACAGGCGCCCGACACAACACCCGGCCATTTTTTGGTTGCAGCCGTCATTGTCGTTTGGCGGGCCCGGGCTGGATTCGAACCCGCCAGCTTTAGCCCGTTGAGCCACAGGCGCCAAGCCCCATCTCTGTTTTTCTATTAGGTATTCATTTTTTATTAGTCTGTTGGCATTCTTTCACTCTTTTTTTTTTTTGAGACAGAGTCTTAAGCTGACGCCCTGGGTAGAGTTCCGTGACATCACAGCTCACAGCAACCTCAAACTCTTGGGCTTAAGCGATTCTCTTGACTGAGCCTCCCAAGTAGCCGGGACTACAGGCACCTGCCACAATGCCCGACTATTTTGTTATTGTTGTTGTTGCACTTGTCATTGTTGTTATTTAGCTGGCTCTGAGCAGGTTTGAACCCGCCAGCCTTGGTATATGTGGCCAGTGCCCCAGCTGCTGAGCTACAGGCACCTAGCCTCTTTCACTCTTTTTATATTAGGGCCATTCTGCCTGATACACATGTTTTTTTGACCAGGTTGTCATCATAGAAGGATTATAGGAACAGCCATTTAATTTTCTTATATATCTTTCCAAACTTCCTTATCTTCTTTGAAAATTACTAATTTGAGTTAACCAGACCCCACCCTTCAGCTTCACTCTCTCCCTTAAATGTAACCACCTTGCAGCCTCACTCGAGAGGATAAAGTGTCAGGGCTGGACTTAGGGTTATTACTTAGTAATCTAAAACTATTCTGACTTCTAGATAAATGTTGTGGATTGCACACTTGTGCAAAAGATGTTTTATGTTTAAAATCCACGTAAGACAAGAGACAACAGAATATAGATTATGTCAACAAACATTGGAAAATGAGAAGTAGAAGTAGCTAAGAAATAGTTGACCCAGCCTATAGAGGAAAATACCTTGCACACAGAGTTTCTACTAATAATTGATATTTTAGTGTCTCCCTCTTACATATGAATGGACTGCTAAAAGGTAATCCTTTAGTATGAAAGATAGACCCCCGAAATAAACAGAGAAAAGAAACACAGAGAAAACAGACTACACGGGGAGCAGAAACAAGTTAAAAATTCCCCTAAAACTTGTTAATTCTTAGAAAAAAATTTACACACATGAAACAAATATGGGGTGCATTTAAACAACAAAAAAGGACAGAGAACAATAAAGAACTGTAAGAGATAAAGAGTCTAAAAGTCGGCCGGGTAAGGTGGCTCATACCTGTAATCCTAGCATTCTGGAAGGCTGAGGTGGGTAGATTGCCTGAGCAAGAGAGACTGTCTCAAAAAAAAAAAAAAGAACCCAGAAGGAAATAATGCCTGAGCCAGTATCTAAAACTGCTATAAGGAAACACACAAATTTACATCTCTTACATTGAGATTTCCTTATTAAGAATCAACTTGCTGGCTCGGTGCCTGTGGCTCAACGGGCTAAGGCACCAGCCACGTACACCTGAGCTGGCAGGTTCGAATCCAGCCCGGGCCCGCCAAACAACAATGACGGCTGCAACCAAAAAATGGCTGGGAGTTGTGGCAGGCACCTGTGGTCCCAGCTACTTGGGAGGCGGAGGCAAGAGACTCACTTGAGCCCAGGAATTGGAGGTTGCTGTGAGCTGTGATGCCACGGCACCACTATCCAGGGTGACAGCTTGAGGCTCTGTCTCAAAAAAAAAAAAAAAAAAAAAAGTGTTTTCCTACTGTTATCTAGGATTTATGTGAATTCTGTGCACCTATACACCCATGTTTCCTTTTTGAAATAAATGGTGTGCTCAACAGGTTGGCAGGATCCTAGGTGAAAGCCAGTAACCCAAGAAAATATGCCGGGAGGTAGCTGATGATAGCAGGGCTTCTTCTGCATGAATCTAGGTGGTTATTCGGTGCGTTCATGAGCTTCTCTCTAAGCCAGCGCCTAGACTCCCTCGAGGGCTCTGGAGGACAGTGGGAGAGAGACTTATCTGAGGCTTTAGGGACAGTCACATAAGGAAGACACTCAGAGCCATGTCTGCAGAGGCTGCATCCTTTAAAACAGAGGGAGAGTTTGGAATGGTGACCAGTCCCGTCTAGGGAGAACAGAGGCAGATCCTGGAAGCTGGGTTCTCAGCCAGGGATTGGACAGGCAGGGGTCAAATTAGGAGCCACTCAGGAGCAACACATCCAGAGTAGCTGAGATCAGCCCTGTTGACGTATGGGGAGTGCACATGGCGCTGGGGACTGAGGCTGCAGGCGTGGGAGGGTCAGCCTCCTTTAGCGGGGCATGGTCAGGTCAGGACAAAGATCGTCATGTAAGGTGGTTCCTTTAGCAGACGCAGGACACTATGAACTGGGGTGGAGGTGGGGAAACCAACATTCAGCTGGAAATGAAACAGCGTTAGGTGGGGGCCCAAACAAGAAAGTCTTGGCTCCCGGGGGGCCCAGAGTCCCTGAGAGAAAAGCTCAAACACTGAAGTGCATAAGTGGATGTGACAGCAACTAGGCAGGAGCAGGAGGAAGGGGGAAGGCCTGTGCCCTCCTGTGAGCAGGGAGCAGAAGAGCTGAGTAGTGCGAAACTCTCGACCACTGGGGCCGCTGCAGTAGGGTCCCCAACAGCTAGCTGCAAAGCCTGCAGTAGGAGCATGTCTTGTCCTGGCCCCAAGTTCAGGAGCTTCCCTTGGGTCCCTGGAGAAGACAATGTCCTAAGAAGTCTTGTAGCAGCAACCCTGGCCTTCCCCAGCCCTGGTCTCAAGACTCTCAGGCACCCACAGTTGCAGACCCCCTATACTCCAAGGTTCATGTCTTTTCAAGGCAAAGCAGGAAGAAGAGTCTCTACCCCTGCTCTGCACCCTTCATTCTCTCCTCCGCTGATCAGTGGATTTGTAAGGGGCAAAAATAGCAAGGCTGTGAGGGACTCTGAAAACAGAAAATGAAATTTCCTTAAGTCCACCTGTGTTTGCCAGTGCTGCAAAGATCAAACCGAGTGCGGTTAGTTAGCTATTTCGGCTTCACTGGAGCAAACACAATGAAGCTGAATGCTCCTCATTGTCACTTACGGATTGGGAATTAGTCAAGGAAACCAGAAAATTTCAGAGATTGTGGAATTTTGGGACCAGACTATTTTCCTGAGTTCGATACCTTCTCCTGCCACTTGGGAAAAGGGAGGCCCAGAGGGAATTTTCTCAGTAACACACTCAGGGGCATCTAGCCCAGCCCTTTCATTTTATATCAGAGTAAATTGAGACTGTAAAAGATTTGCCTCGAGCCACTCAGCAGCCTGGGGCAGAGTGTGGCCAGGTCTCCTAATCTGATCCTCTTTCTTCTTCTTTTTGTCCCACTATTGAATTATTGATCTTCCTGTGTTATTGAGAAATTAACCCGCAAATGCCTATGTCTCCTTCTCCGTGATATCCAGACAGCGCCACAACCAGGGGCAAGCCAGACTGTCACAACCCAGAACAACAACCCCCTTAGCTCCCTGGTGATTTTTTCCATGTTTTCAAAATTCTGCATTGATGCAATGGTTTCATAACATTAGAATTATGTTTTCAAGAGCAGCTCTTGTAAAACATGCAATTTCAAGAGGAACATTGGTTATAAGTATTAACAACTAGGAAAGCAGAAATTGGCCCTAGGGCAAGTCAGGATTTTTAAACTTTCATGACAAATTTGCATAAACACCTTCCTTTAAAATGAAAAATAATGAAGTCCAGGCTTTAGACAACAGACTTTGCTCCCACGCAAGCCTCCCTAGAGGCTTTAATTTAATTGTTTCTCTTTTCAAAGACTAGTTGCTAGCCTCTTGCAGTGATGAAGAGGCAGAATTTTGGGGCCAAAGCTGGTTCCTGACCAGCCTCAAGTCTCAGATTCAGGCTTAGACACTGACAAGACCCTGTGGGTGCCCAGGACCGTGGCCTGTCCAGTGGCTTGTGGTCAATGAAGAGCAAAGCCTATAGAGGACTTGGGATTGCCTAGGGTTGGACTGGCAACTGGGTGGGCAATGACCAAATGGCTGATCTTTTCAACCAGTCCATGAAGGAGCCAAACAGAGCTAGCAAAAGACAGGAGAAAGAACGTGGTCTTGGAATTTATGCTGAGCTGGGTTCAAATTACTGGCTAAAGCATGTTTATTTTTTTTTTGGTAGAGACAGAGTCTCACTTTATCGCCCTCAGTAGAGTGCTGTGGCATCACACAGCTCACAGCAACCTCCAACTCCTGGGCTTAGGAGATTCTCCTGCCTCAGCCTCCTGAGTAGCTGGGACTACAGGCGCCCACCACAACGCCCGGCCATTTTTTGGTTGCAGCCGTCATTGTTGTTTGGCGGGCCGGGCTGGATTCGAACCAGCTCAGGTGCACATGGCTGGTGCCTTAGCCCATTGAGCCACAGGCGCTGAGCCGCTAAAGCCTGTTTATTGGGTTGTGACCCTAGACAAGTCATCTAACCTCTGTGAGACTTCATTTGGGTCATTTGTTCAATGGCACTAACAATAGATCTGCAGGCCTCTTGTAGGAACAGAGACCTTGCCACTGGGAGAGTGGTCAGATTGATGCAGGGGG
>CAUYRH010115654.1:0-12314 GCA_963574655.1 Perodicticus potto | reverse complement strand
CTTATTTGCTATCCAGACTTAAATTCAACTTCTGACATCTCAGCCATTTGCTTATGCAAGGGATCTTGTGCTGTATCTACCTTGTCATTCCTTGGGGGAGTTGATCTACTCTGATTATTCATATTGCCAGAGTTTTTCTGTGGATTCTGCCTCATGATTATTTTTCGCTGTTGCCTATGACCGTCCTCAGAGTTGGCAAGGTGTCTCTCCCAGATCAGACCCCGGCAGGATCACTCTGTTGTTGCTGGATCTTTGTAGGGAGTGACCCTGTGTAGCTCCTTTGAGACTGCCCCACTCAGGGAGTTCTGGCTGCAGGAGGAGCTCGGGAGCATGGCACGCCCATATCAAGCAGCAGGGCATGAGATGGGGCACCCGGTGGCCTTTGCAAAGGGCGCCCATGCCTCCAGCAGTCTCTGGCTGGGTGGAGGGCTCCAGAGGGAGGACACAGGTCTCACAGCCTCCTAGGTTCCAGGCCACACAGGCAGGTCCGGTGCAGAGGCAGAGAGGGTAGGGGAGGAGGTGGGTTGTGTGGCTCCCAGATTTCCTGGCCCAGGTAGGCAGGTGGAGGCCTGGTAGGTTCCTGACAGAGCCCCTGGCTGGTGTGGGTGGCAGGTGAAGGCCCGGTGTGGGGGTCCCAGAGGGGTCCCTGGCCACAGCAGGCCAGGTTGCCAGCCACGCCTGGCAGAGTCCCTGGCTGCTGCAAGCCGAGAGCTGAGTCCTGGAGGAAGTGGATCAGAACCATGTGGGGTCCCAGCAGGCAGCAGCCTAGGCAGGCATGGCACAGATTGCCCTGGGAAGGAGTCCCAGTTGACTTCCTGGCTGCTGCTGGCAGCCGGTCAAGGCTGGGTGGGGTCCCCACGGAGTGGAGTTCCTGGTCACTGTGGGCGATGTGCCTGTGGCATGTATGGGAGTCAGGCAGGGGTGTCAGCTGGTGGACGGCTGAGGCTGGGCGGGGCTCAGATCAGCACTGCGGGGGAGTCCCTGTGGACTTCCTGGCTGCTGCTGGTGGTGGGCTAAGGCCCAGCGGGGTGAAAATCAGGGGGCGCGGAAGACTGGGTGGAATTCCTGGCCACTGGTGGCACGGGCCAAGGCCCGGCGGGGGTCCCGGTGGAGTTCCTGGCCACTCCAGGCAGCAGGCCAAGGCCCAGTGGGGCATGGATCGGAGGCATGCAGGGTCCCGGCAGGGTCCCTGGTCTGGGGGCTAGCTGGGGCTAGGTGAGGCCCCGAGTCTGTTACCTGGTAGGCTGCCTGATCCAGCAGATATCCAGCAGATAGGGAGGGTGGGCCCTGCTCAAGTCCTCCTCCCTCAGTTTCAGCAGAGGTCAGGCTTCTGGTGCATCAGGTAAGGGGGAAAGGTGTCCTTTTCTAGTTCATGCACATCTGCCTCCAGCATTGCTCCTCTTTCTTAATTTTCAAGAAATTCTTTACCACACTCTGCTTGGGCTGCAGCAGAACCCATATTTCCCACTGTGCTGTACCAGAAGCCTCGACATATATCAGGTAAGTTGCAGTAAGATACTAGTAATTTCACATTTTCTACCTTGGGCACTGTGATATGGTCCATGACCTCATTTCTCACCGCTTGAAGCCTGGAAGTCTGCCGCCATTCCTGCTGCCTGTTCCAAACCCCTAGTTTCTTTTGTTGTTGTTGTTGTTAATTTAAAAATATTAAGTAGTACAATGGTTTTTGATACATAGATAGCTTTTACAATGCTTAAGTCAGGACTCTTAGTCAGCCCATCTCTTGAATAGTTTTCACTGTAGATCCCTTCCTCCCTTGCCTTCTTGATTTCCAGTGGCTTTTACTTCTCTCTGATTAGTTCTAAATTATCAGAGAGTACATGTGGTGTTTGTTTTTCCATTCCTGAGAAACTTCACTTAGGATAATGGTCTCCAGATCCATCCAAATTGCTGGTGTTTTCTTCTCTGTGGTTTCTATCTCCTGCGCTTACGTTCATCTGGAGGCTCCACTTGTCTGGCACATACAAGAGAGCACACTCACATGTATGACCGCTAGGTGTCTGCTAGGAGCTCAGCTGGGCCTGTTGTCTGAAGGAACTTGATTCTCCACAGAATCCTCTATCTCTTTTATGTTTATATGGATGGAGCTGGAACATATTCTTCCTAGCAAAGTATCTCAAGAATGGAAGAAAAGTGGGGAGGGGCAAGATGGCCGACTGGAAGCAGCTTCCGACAAAGGCTCCTAAAAGCCGGACCCTGCTCTTCTTAAGATGAATGAAGACTTTTAATATTCCATCTCATCTAGAAATATCTCTTTCTATAGAATTAAACCTACAGAGAAGATTTGAGAAGAGCCTAAATATAAAGAAATTTTGGAAAATAATTCAAAGCGAGTGTTCAATTCCAGTAACAAAGGTGAGGTAAGTTTTTGAATTATTGAAATTCTTCCTTTTTCCTGGTTTCCTGAAAACAGTATGGACTCTACCAAACAATGCTGACTTTTCATGGTGGAGAATCTTGATGTGGAGAAGTGAGTCTGCTGCCTTGAGCTTGAGGCAATGTTGTTTACTATGCAACTTGAGCATACTGATGAAAGTGCAAACATTATTTGTATTCAGGCAGTGCACAAATTATGAAAATCCATGGAAAATCCATAAACTATACTTTGGTGATTAAATGTTTAAACTACTCATCTTAGGTCCCAGAAAAATTGAGGACAAAATATGATTAAAATACAGAAAATAATATGTATCTTTCAGATATCTCATATTTGATAATAAATACCAATTAGAGAAATATAAATGATACAAGTAAAATTTAAAATAAAAGCAACCTATAAATTTTACAGATTAGACAGAATAATATGTAATAATCACTTATTGCAAGAATCAAAGCTTACTTTGCAAGAATTGCAATAATCAATTCTTACAAAGAATATGTACGATTCTTTTTGTAAATTTCTGAGATCCTTCATAAATAATTAATATATTGTGGAATGTAGACGAAATATTTGTATGTTTTCGTTCAGCAAAGGCTTCTTTTCCTGAGTGAATTTTACTGAAACTTGGAACGTGGACTGAGAAGGAATTCTTAGAAGTTAAACTATAACTGAATCCATAGAGATTCACTATGCCAAAGGTATGTGCTTATAGTCAAGTTGAGATGAGACTTGAAGCCATTTTGACACCCCTATTAGATTGTAAAGCTAGAGACAAGGTTCGTGACCAGAATCCGTACCAAAATAAATTTGTTTACATTAGGGAACCAAAGCTTTCTCTCTCCTCAGTAAGAGAGGAGATACAGTAGTTCCTTTCCTATTTAACACTCATGTTAAAATTTTCAGAGTTTTTGGTCTACAGTAAAAATGTTGATACTCTCTCTCTCTATATATATATAGAGAGAGAGTGGAGATATGTATTTGGAGATAGAGAGAGTGTGTGTGGAACATCTCCTCTGGGTCTTAACCCTTTACTTAAAGTGGAAATTTGCTGGGCTCTGTACCCATAGCACAGTGGTTATGGTGCCAGCCATATACACCAAGGTTAGCAGGTTCGAATCTGGCCTGGGCCAACTAAAACAATAGTGACAACTGCAACAAAAATTTGCCAGGCGTTGTGGTGGACACCTGTAGTCCCAGCTACTGGGAGGCTGAGGCAAGAGAATTGCTTAAGCCCAAGAGTGAGATGTGTGAGATGTGATGCCATGGCACTCTACCGAGGGTGATAAAGTGAAACTCTGTCTCAAAAAAAAAAAAAAAAATGGTGGGGTAGTGGGGTGGTGCCTGTGGCTCAAAGGAGTAGGGTGCCGGCCCCATATGCCAGAGGTGGCAGGTTCAAACCCAGCCCTGGCCAAAAACCACAAAAAAAAAAAAATGTGGAAATTTGCACATGTAGAACTACCAAGATTATTTACTCTATCTGATAATAATATCCATTTTGCTCAAATACTTGTGTTAGCATTTAAATACACATATTATATATATTATATCTTAGCAAAGGAAGTTTTTGGTAAAATTTGGACTTAATGATTATTTTTGTCAAATGAACTACTTATTTCTAATATCCGATTAATTATAGAGAGAGTAGGCATATAAGCAATTATGAAATAACCTTCAGAAACACTCTGACTCCCAGTGTTTACAATGTAGTTGCTTTTCTCTCCTATATGCCATAAAATGTTAGAATTATGTACTGAATATGACAGTCTTGAAGTAATATCAAATGGAATATAATAAATACTATGCTCATTTTCCCCATTGAAAAGAAAAAAGAAAAAAACTAATTTATTTTCTTATTCATGCTGAATTCCCTTCACAGTTGAAAGCATTAACACTCACCTAATCAATCAACCTAGCAGCAGCCAACATTGTTTCTGGAGAACTTTGATTCTCCTAAGTGTCTGTGGGTGATTGAAGGTGTCTAGTAATTCTTTGATAAATTATCATTCAAGTGTGATTCTGCAGTATGCTCTATGTTTTCTTTAATGAATAGGATTGATGGGATACAACTAAAAGGATGCTATGCCAGCTTCTTGCCCAGACCTGCGGATTTCTCTTCCTTGGATCCCTGTGTCTCCATGTAAGAAGCGTGGCCACCTTCCTGTGGAGATATGGTGAGATCTGGAGAGCACAGAGAGACGGAGAGAGCCCCAGATAAGCCCAGTTTTTCTATCGTTAGGAACAAGAGACATAAGCGAAGTCGACTGGATTCTCCGAACTGTAGCACACACTATCTGAATACCACTAAGTGATTCCAGTCAATGCCCTGTGCAGCAGAAAAACCACTCAAGTGAAACGTTACATAATACTGGCCTAAAAAAAATTGAACTATGATAAAATTATTTTTGTTTAAGTCATTACGTTTGGGGGGTAGTTTGTTATACAGTAGTGAATAACTGAAAAGTTTGCTCTTATTTTTTTTTCCAGTAGTTACCAAGTAAACACACAAGCCTTGCATTAGTAATCTATTGTTGGATGACATATTACTCCCAAACCTAGTGCTTTGTGTAAAAGCAATATTATCTCATAGCAGCTATGGATCCGGATTCCAGGTGAGGGTTGGCTGGGTCTTCTGAATGCTGCAATCAAAGTGCAGTTTGGGCTGAAGTCATTTTAACAGTTGACTAGTGGTACATCCTTTCCCAGTTTCCTTAAAAGATTGTTCACTGGATTCACTTCCTTCATTTTTTTTTTATTCTTGAGACATAATCTCAAGCTGTCACCCTCGGTAGAGTGCTGTGACATCACAGCTCACAACAACCTCAAACTCTTGGGCTTAAGCCATCCTCTTGCCTCAGTCTCTCAAGTAGCTGGGACTACAGGGTATGTCACAATGCCTAGCTATTTTTTTGTTGTTGTTGTTGCAGTTTTTATTGTTGCTTTAGCTGGTCCAGGCTGGCTTTGAACCTACCAGCCTCAGTTTATGTGGCTGGCATCCTAACCACTGAGCTATGGGCATCACCTTCACTTTCTTCTTGATTGTTGAACTGAGGGTCTTTGTTTCTTGTAAGGTTATGGTGTAATTTTTTTTCTCAGTTTTTTACCAAAAAGCCATCTGCCAAATCAAGCAATTTATATTGGCTTCATCAAAGCAAAGCAAGAGATTAATAAGGAAGAGTTAAAGAGAGGTGACTCCACAAGCCTGGAAGTCTTGGTTTTTTGTAACCTACCCTCAGAAGTGGCATCCCCATTTTACTGCATCCTAGCCATTAGAAGCAAGATACTAGGTCCAGCGCACACCCAGGGGTAAGGGATTACCAGGAGGCAGTGAACATTGAGGGCATTCTTAGAGTCTGCTTACTGCAAGCCCTCGGCTTTACAAAAGTATACAAAAAACTTTAGCCGCTCTTAGGTCACAAAGTTATTCATGAAATTGAGTTCCACAAATAATCTGGGATATGCTACGGTTTCTCAGAAAATTGAGTCCCACAGATAATCTGGGATATTCTTTGGTTTCTCAGTGATTATTGGAACTGAATTAATCTCACTCTTGAATGTATTTTATCTCTCAATAGAATTTCATTCTTTGCATTTTTTAAACCTATCAGTTTTAATAAAGTTCCTTGATATAAATGCTCAAGAACAGAATGGATAAAGAAAAGAAAATTCCACACTATTCAGAGGTATTTTGGTAGACATGGGATATGACTGGATTTAAGTGACACTTTTCGTATAAATTAAAATGCCCAAAAGAAATTTTACAATGCGTTAACGTAGATACCCATGCTTACTCTCTACATTCACCCACTGAATTATTGGATCCTGCGTGGATAGGAATGCTTTAATCATCTACTCTGAAGACAGGCTACCTATGTTTTAAGCTGGCTATGCATTTAACTGGCTTTATGAAATTAGCAAATTATTTTTCTACATTTTGTCTCTGTTTTAGAGACTATTGCATAATTACATAATAATGGCTAGGCCTTTTTATTCTTTGTCCATATTCATACCTCACAGTCAAAATATAACTTTACCTCTTTCTTGTTTATATGGATGGAGCTGGAACATATTCTTCTTAGCAAAGTATCTCAAGAATGGAAGAAAAAGTATCCAATGTACTCAGCCCTACTATGAAGTTGATTTATAGGTTTCATATGAAGGCTATAACCCAACTATAGCAGAAGAATATGGGAAAAGGGGTAAGGGGGAAGGGGGAGGTTGGGGTGGAGAGAGGGTAGTTGGTGGGGCTACACCTACAGTGCATTTTAGAAGGGTACAGGTGAACCTTACTAAATGCAGAATACAAATGTCTTCATACAATAACTAAGAAAATGCTATGAAGGCTATGTTAATCAGCTTGATGAAAATAGTGTATATGAAACCCGCACATTGTACTCCTTGATTGCACTAATGTACACAGCTATGATTTAATAATAAAGACAATGAAAAATAAATAAATAAATAATTGAAAAAGAAAAAATAAATAAATAAATGAAGACAGACTTATGATAAAAAATAAATAAATAAACATTCTGTTCGTGTAAAAATATATATCAATAAATGAATCTCACTACTAGTAACTGAAAATATATTCCTTTTTTTCCTTTTATTAGGTCATATACACATTGATCATGAATACATTTATGCACTTATGGGATACAATGTTGATTTTTTATATAATTTGAAATGATTACATCAAACTAATTAATATAGCTTTCACCTCATTTAGCTAATTATTGTGTTAAGACATTTATGTTCTATACTTGATAGATTTGACTTGTACCCTTGCAATATGCTGCATGGGTGTGGTCTCACCGTTTACCCTCCCTCTATCAAACCACTCCCCTCCCTTCCCATCCCCCTCCACTTCTGTCCTTCATCCTGGGCTATAGTTGTGATCTACCTTTCATAAGAAAGTGTGAGTAATTATAAATTAGTTTCATAAAAGTACCAAGTACATTGGATACTTTTCCTTCACTTTCCATATCCATCATGATTTCCCTGTTCTACACCAAAGCTTTAGGGTCTAGGTTACGCCAGAGACTTTTAACTCTTCTTTCCGGTTCCTCTCTGTCCCTCCATCCCTACTTTGGCCAGCAAATGTGCATTGGAATTCACATCAGATAATGTCATTAATTTGCTCAGAAACTGTCAGCGGCTCCTTGTTTCCTTTGGAATAACTTTCCAAGTCATTATCAAGGCCAATATCACCCTAGAAAGTCCAACCCTTTGTTATTCTCACATTTAATTTACCTTTCTCCTTCTCTCACTCACTTTCCATCCAGACTCCTTTCTTGCTGTTCTTTGGTCATTCCAATTGTGTTTCTGCCTCTCAGCACTGTATTTGTCACTTCCTCTGCCTGGAAAAGTCTAACGTGCTGTGTGATCTACTCAATTCCTTTTTAAATTTTCTTTTTTTCTTTCCTTTTTTTTTGCAACTTTTGGCCTGGGCTGGGTTTGAACCTGCCACCTCTGGTATATGAGGCCGGCGCTTTACTCCTTTGAGCCACAGGCACCGCCCTAAATTTTCTATCCAGATATCATCTTAACAGAGATACCTATCCTGTCTAGATATCCTGTCCTATTGCAACCTTGAATTCCTCCAACTGCTTTTCCTATTCTATTTAACTTTCAAAAATCTCTCATGACCTGTCATTATATATCTTGCTTATTTATTGTTGCTCATTTTCACCCAAATATAAGGTGAGGAACTGTATCTATTTTTTTCATTAGATAAAACAATAAACATTTTTATAAATAAATGGATTTATATAACTAAATAAAATACAATGAAGATGTATACAAGAGCTGACAATTAAGTTTGCAGACTTGTCACCCTAGGCTTACCTTGGCAGCACTGTTCAAACAGCACAGAAAGGTTTTACAACCTTTGCATGTGGGTGTCTCACAGCTGTTAGTGTCAATGCATAGTGGCATCTCACTGAGTGCTCTTCATTATCATTGCTGTGTATTTTTAAGTGCCAAGGTGAGAATGTCAGGTCTTGAATTAGAGCAATGAACAAACATTGAATTTTTTTTTGATCTGACAAGAGTGGAGGTAAAATCAGATACATATTATTCCAAGTTTATGGGGATAGTTTCATGAAGAAAACAGCAGTGTAAAAATGGATTAAACATTTTTCTAAGGGGAGAGAAAGCATTACTGATGAGAAAATGTCAGAGTAGCCAGTAATGAGCAGAAATGATAAAAACATTGCTGAAATTCCTCAAATTGTACTTGAAAAATTACTGACTGTGAGAAGCACAGCAGACCACATAAACACAGCTATGGAAACAGCTAGGAAAATCTTAATGAAAAATCTTGTCATGAGAAACATGACAAGAAACGTGTGGGTCTTGCAGCACGACGACGCAATGGCTCACGTGGCCATGCCTGTGAGGAAGTGTAGCAGTAAACAAATAACTGTATGGGAATACCGTCCCTCCTCACCTGATCTGGCCCCAGTGACTCTTTTCATCACCCAAAGATAAAGGAAATATTGAAAGAAAGACATTTTTATGACATTTAGGACATCAAGGGTAATATGAGGACATCTCTCATGGCCATTTCAGTAAAATTTACAAAACTGCTTTGACGGTGTACTGAGTCCTGGGGTCACAGCATAGCTTTCCAAGGGGAGTACTTTGAAGTGACATGGTGATATCAGCAGGTGGTATGTAGCACTATTTCTCGGATGAGTCTGTGAACTTTAATTGTCAAACCTTCATGAAATAAGAGATATTTAATTTGACAGAACCATATAGCATTTTTTCTGACGTAAAATTGCAAAATTGATTTTATTATGTAACATTGGATGTAATTGGGAAGAATATTCCAAAAGCTAATTACATAATAATGTCAATGGCCTTTTATCCTTTTTATTAAGATTTCTCATTGGCTGTAGAGAATATTTTGATTTATAATACATTTAACAACACATTTGGAATGCAGATTTTTATAAACTATGGTAACAGAATTGTCAAAAAAGCCATGCCCTACTGTAATAATGGGTTACAGCATTTGTAAAAATGCTTATGATTATTTTTTGAAGATAACTTAGAACATTACATTGGTGGTATGGCTTTTGAAATCTATTGAAGGATGCATATTAAATATATCATTTACATGTGTAAAATCTAAGTGATTATTTTGTTTTTGTGGGCCTATTTTTAATGATGTTAATATGTATTATTCAAAATAGCCTGTGTTTTATAATTTTCAGGTGATATGAAAAGTTTTTAATTTTCCTTAGTGTTTTAGAAAAGGCAATTAGGAACCACAGGAATCAAGTACCTACTTCTGCAAGAACATTAAAGGATGACCACAATTTGGCAAGTAAAGAAGGCTGGTTAAAGGACATCCAACAGATTTGTAAGCTTTCAAGATTAAATCTGGTCTTGTGTGTTTATGAAATTGGGACTGAAGAAACAGCTGAGATTTCTAGGATATTATTTTATACTTTTACACACTTTTATTACACACTTTTACAAAGTGTTGTATAATTTTATATGCCATTCAAATATTGTCATTCAATAATACATTTCTGATGAAAAAATATTTCTACTGTGAGCATGTGGGAAAAATATTATCTGTACACCTGTCCAAAGATCAAAGATCAGGATGCATGCTGATATTTCAATCCCAAACATTCTATATTAAAGAATGAGTGCTCTATTAAAGATAGAGTACTCAATATATCTTTCATGTGAGAAGTTTATGAGGTTCCTTAATACTTTAGCTGGTAGTGTAAGACCTTACCGTGTGAAATATCTTGCAATGCTTCATTTCAGATCTACAGGCATGACCCTGCAACACAGTGTGCTCCGAGATTGAGACATGGTGGTTACGTTCATGCCCTCACTAGTCCTTGTGCATGTGAAAATAATCGCTTCTACTGTATTTTTGACCCTTTGTCCTGGCTAGTATTTGACTCTCAAGAAAATGAAGTGGTATATATCTTGGAACAAACTATTGCATTAAATACTGATATGATAATGCCTGTTTAAATCAAGTGATACAACCTTTAGTGTTCAGCAAGTCAAATTAATGGAATTTCTCTAGAGGATTTAACTCCATTAGATACATCATAATCCCAGCTTCCAAAGCAGTCAACTCAAGACACTGTTATAATTAAGCAACTATAACATGAAGTTACTGAAAACTCATAGTTTGTATATCCAACCAAACTTTATGTAAGAAGGTCTCCCTCATTTTAAAGGTTTGTTATCCTCTCTGTTAAAAGGACACAAGAACCTACATTTTTTTTTCTCCTTGGAATAATGACATATTCTCACTGCTTAATTTTAATCCTGGAATGATCAAAATGGATATTTTATTAAAGACAAGCCCCAGATCAGATTTCTTTATCACCACTTTTGTATTATCCCTAACTCAATGCACCCTATCAATAGCTGGTGTTTTGTGAAACAATTATATATTCTATGTTGTCCTAGGACCTATGTGAATATTTTTCTTCTGAATATTTGCTTTTCATGAAATTAATACTGGGGTGGGTGGTGAATTTTATTCAATTAAAATAAAAATTGTGGTAAATGATTTTGAAAAGGTAATGAGTAATGAGTAGCTTATATTGATAGTTAAAGTTAGGTGAACAGAATTCAGGTCAACTTGAAATACATGTTGTAAAAAAAAGTGATGAAATATGCATAGTATTTTAGAGAACTGTATGCTATATTTTCTTTTCTTTTCAGGGACCAACCCACAAATTATTAATATATAATACAACATGTTATAATTGTTTCCCTTATATTCACTTACTGTAACTTCTATTTTAGTGAAAGTGACAAAACAAATAAGTAGCAAAAGTAAAATTCTCAAGTATTATTTAAATTTGAAATGATCAGAAGAAAAGGAGAAAAATTAGAGTATGATAATTCAGGCAAGAGGTGTCAAAAAAGATGTCTGTGTAGTCCATTTGAAGAAAGAAAATTATATCAAAACTTGATGATCCAAAAGCTATGAAAAGACAAGATATGGATGAAAGCATAGTCTTTTGACATCTTGGTTCTACTTGTATTCCTTAAGTCTGGAGATATGCAGAAGGCATGCTAACGTCATTCGGCTAAAGAATATTCCTATGAGCATCACTGTGAAGCAAGGTGCCGCACAGAGATTTAGAAAATTGAAGAGGGGCCACAACAACACTAGGAAGTATTCTGTCATTAATTCTGGTAGCACGGAGGAATGACAACAATTGGGTTCAGTGGTAAGTGGAGACAGGTAGAGAAATGTAAACTGCAGGAAATTAAATGACAAAACAGATTGATGTTGGATAGGCTATTGATAGGAGGATCTGTTTCTCTTTTACGTTTATTAGCTCATTCTGCCTCAATTAGCCTTCTAAGAGAAATGGTGTCACATATCAGCCTCTAAATATTATGGAAATTTTCCCTCCTCAAAATGATTTGCTCAACATTCCTTTTTGAATCTATGCCTTTCTTTTGTTCTGTTTTCTTTTAATCTAAATACCATTCATCCGAGGAGTTATTGTTAAGGCACCAGGTAAAAACGCATTACTTTTTTTTTTCCTTTAAAACATCCCCATTTTGTTTCTATTCTTGAATGGTTAGCTACATATCTAAAATTCGAGATAGATATTTAGTTTCCTGTATCATTGGAGTTATTACTACATTGTCTTTGGCATATTGCAAATGAGAAGTCCGTGTAGACCTAATTGTAATTGCTTTGTATCTAATCTATTCCCCTCCCCACTGTTTCAAATTTGATCTTGTAATTTAGGTTTGTCATTGCACCATCATGGTACTGTTCTCAATGATTACACCAGAAATGCAATATTGACTTTCGTTGTTTTTAGTTTTTTTTTTTTTTTTTTTAAAGACAGAGTCTCACTTTGTCACCCTTGGTCGAGTGCCATGGCTTCATGGCTCACAGCAA